>JRUC01000696.1:0-14059 GCA_000806385.1 Leptographium procerum
TGGTGGTGGTGGCCGTCGTCGCTGATCCTAGAAAATACGTGCTCGTTCTCTTTTCCCGTATATGTTAGACAGTTCCGTTTTGCTCTTGCTGTCTTTTTGTTTTCTGTTTTCTTTCTGTTTCATTCTCGTTTTGGTCTCATTTTCTTTTTGTCTCGTTCTTGTCTCGGCGCGGAGGTGTATACATTTTACATGGCATAGCATGAAAAGATTGTGATACCCGCTTGGCTAGATACTGGGCTGTGGCTAAGAGTCGGTGCCATGGCAGCAAGAAACATTCATTACACGATCTTTCCCGTCCTTGTAATTGAGCCAGCCTGAGCCATAGTAAGCCATTGTGGGCAACATAACGTGTGAAGATGCGACCGCGCAAAATTAAGTCGTAGAGAAAGCAGAGCGCAACGTCGTTATTGCGACCAAGCAAAAAATCGCAGCCTGACGAGCTGTCGGCGGTGCAGTATAGAAGCAAGTCGGCTCCTGTTTTCGTTAAATGCGCTGGCTGTGGGATTCTGGGAGTCGTGGCAACCATATTCCAACTGTCTTAACAAATACGTCCTTTGGTCTGGAGCGTGGGACAGCGACGATGAGGGCAGGAAAAGGAAGACCCCCACCTTGTCAGACCGACACTGGTGCAGTGCCTCATGCATAGTGAAGACCATTGTGTCGCGAACGAGACAGCCTGCTTAAGTCGCCTTCGTAGATAGTGCGAAGGTGAGATATCCTTTTCGATTGTGGTGCGGTAGTCAAGTGTACGTCGTAGTGTAAAGGTACATAAAAGGGAGCAAATACGAACGAGTAGTCTTTCAAGACTCGTAGTTATCTTATTTCACATCACACATCACATTCTTTTTACAGCTTTTCACTATCACCTCACACTCTTCACAGGTGCACAGGCGTTCAAAATTTCAAAGCTCATATAAATTACTTGCATTTCGCAAAACAGCACACAAATAACTAAACATTCACAAAAACAAAAATTTGTAAAGGCGGTAGGTAGTAGGGATAGAATACAAGGGGGGAAGATATAAACGCACTTAAGTAATAAAAGCTCATAGATAGATAACGCTTATTTAAAAGCAGGAAGAACATAAAACAAACACATACCGTACCTATGCAGGACCTCTGTTAGGGGCGGCACCAACACGGGCTGTAAAGATCTTATCTGCGTACGCGCTGCATAGTAGGTGAAGACGACGATGAAGAGGACGACGAGGATGGTCACAGCCTGCTTGCGAGTCTGGCACTACGGCGCGCAGTTGCCCATAGTAGAGGCCTCCTTACGGTCACCGTAGGTACGCGAGTCCGTACGCATCTCTAGTAGCGGCTCGTAGCCGCGGATAGCTAGGTTCTTATACATGTGAGTATCCATCTTAGCGTCGAGGGAGAGCGCGAAGAAACAGGCGAACAGAGCCCTAGCGTCAGCTGTGACGTTCATAGGGATACCGCGGTTCTTAACGTAGAAGAAGCCGTAGTGACGGTAGGCGGCGTCGATGCTGGCGGCCACGGCCTGGAGTGCCGCCGCTACCCAGAACCCTGGTCGTTAACATTGCCGACTTTCTGCAGCGCATCATCACTAACGACCGCTACGTCAGTATCGTGCACCGTGCCTTAAACTGCAGTGACTGCGAGCGCGTTAGCATGTCCTTCTTCCTCGGCTTTAAATGCAATGTCTACGGCGTGCCAGACACATGCATTACCGCTTGCAAGAAAACTAATTATACCGAGATCAGCTGCGAGGACTTGGTGGCCCGGGGCGTCCGGACTATGCACGATACTAAGCCGGACGACGAAGGGGCCACAAAGTAGGATATTTACAAGCATAGCACATGTGCATAGTCAAGATATTCTGCATTCCGCTTTCTACAAACCGAGAAAACTATACAGAGTTCAAATAGGAATTCATAAGACATGCGACCTAAGTAGCTCAACCATAGCATCGCCACTGTACAAGGAAGCCCATGACAGCGGCGTCCGGCCGTCGTTGTCGATTAAATCAACTGTGGCGTTATTCGCAAGCAGTAGCTTAACCACGGCCTCGTGTCCAATTTCAGCAGCCCATGACAGCGGCGTTCGGCCGTAGTAGTCAAGCAAGTTTATGTTTGTGTTGTTCAAGTCTTGTAGAACAGCTTGTAAAAGATTAAAAACTCCATGTATGCACACAATATGAAGGGGGCTTGTCTTTTGCGGTCGCACCCGAGACGAGGGCCAGTAAGAACGCCTTGTCAGGTTCACAATGTTCCTCAGTGGCAAGAAAAAATCATCCGATATCTCTTTTTGTGGAACGCCGTCGAAAGGAACTTTCTGGGTGTGTGCCACCCAATGCTGTTTAGCATAAAGGTAGAAAGACAACTTGGAGTCTACTTCAAAGTCTCTTGAGTTTTGGTTTCGGTCTAAAATGCTGTTCTTCTTTTCCATTGCCAAGTAGCCCAAGTAGCGCAAGCATGTCTTGGATAGGCGATAGTGTGCTTTTCCAATTATCATATCCATTGATCCAGAGTTGTCTTCTAAAGTTCGTAGGCCCTCTTTGAGGACGAAAAAGTCATTGACGGACTCGTGAATAAACTGGACTTTATTGGACAAGGCATTGGACTCAGCGAGACCGCAACTAAGCGACCGAATTTGAATCACTAGCCTTTTATCGTCTCTTTCAAGATCATCTGAGTCCTGGTATTCCTGTAATGAGTTGAGAGGGCAATCGGGATCGATAGCCATGGCCCATCGCAGCTCGTTTAGTTCCAAAGGCCGCTTAGCAAAGCATATCCATTGAATTAGTTTTAGAGAAGCTGGAATCGGTCTCATTTGTTGGACAAGGTGTTGGTACAGCTCTTCAAGGGTTTGAGGGGTAGACTGCATTGCTTTTTTTTTATCTCCGGCGGCTTGGCAGCATTTTGGTCAAGGTCATGTACGAGCTTCACAACTAGATGCACCCATAGGAAAACACCAGAGGCGTGATTCATGATGAATTCAGATGCAACCGGATTGTCAAGAAGATTCTGTCTGACGTAGGCCGCAATATCATATTCGTTGTTTTCTTCTGGTGATATTTGGTAGCCACCTTTCCAATCGTGTATCGGGAATGGTCGACAAGAGAAGCAGACGCGAAACCGTTGAACACCCGGATAGGCTGAGAGATTGCTGCATAATAATGCGAACTTCTGGATAAGTTTTGTGGCGTTATCCTTGCCGCACTCGTCTAGGGCATCGACGAATAGCCAGACGGAGTGGGTGTTGAGGATCTTCGGGAGTGCCCGCTCGACGTAGTCCCAGAGTTCACTTTCCTCCCATTGCCACTTTGTATCTTGCTCTCCAAGCTGGGAAAGCTTGGTTTGATATGCCTCGACGAGATCAGAGAGTGTGACTGGCACATTCTTCAGGATCTGGTGAAGAAGAGAGCGGAAGAAGCCAAGTGGGGTCTTTGGAGGTCGTCGCCGCGGGCGTGGAAGAAAAAGGAAAGGATAAGATCGCTGCGTCTGGCGCCGGCAGCTAACCGATTGTTGATGGCATGCTTGAGTAGTGTTGACTTGCCCGAGCCTGGCTTTCCCTTGATCCAAAACAATCTCTTGTGATTGGTAGTGCTCCGTTCGATGTAGTCTTCGTGTTGTAGCAGCCACTGGCCTGTCCCCTCAGCAACCTTCTCGACGGAATAGAAGCGACTCTCCATCTGTGAAAATGCTAGTGACTGAAGACAGACGTTTTGCATTTGGTGCAGTTTCGGTGGTAACAGGCCTCCTTCTCGTTAACATAAACGCTCCTCTTGTAGAAATTTAAGAATGAGCCTAGCTGCATACTTTTGCCTAAACGCGCCCGCTGGACAAGACAGCTGATCAAGTGGACCACCTTCTCATATTCGATATCATTCGGCTGAAATTTCACCATTTCTGAGTGTGTTCGGGGAATCGGACATATAGGGTCATCTCCAACCTCACATTGTCGACAATGAATAGCGGAACTCTTCGATACATAGAAGGCCTCTGGTCCGTCCATCTTCCACGCACCATTTCGGTCCTGCTTGACAGTTAGAACTTGCTGCTATAGACCAATAGACCACGATAGGCCACGATCGATCAATACCTGTTTAGGTGTCTTCGACATGGTCGTTTCGTAAAAACAATAGACCTCGGACTCTCCCTCATCTCCGAGCGCTGCCTTAAAGTCCTCTTGTTGTCGTCTCAAGAAATCCGAATCTATGCCGATTGACTCAAGAAGGTGTCGATTTGGCGCAGTCTTAACCATTGGCTGCAAAAAATTGATATTCATGCCCTAATTTGGGACACCGAAGAAAATTAGGCCATACACTGCGTGGAAGAGTTTCTGGTATTTTTTATTATTGGACTTGGAGAGTGCTATGAGGGCCTGGCGCTTTGTGAGATTACTGTGTATGGGACCGTGTTGGTAGTATGGCTTTACCTGCTTAACAACAAGCCCCCCCGTGCTGTGGGCCAAGATCATGATCGGTGGGGGAGTTTGGACGTCAGCCAAGCTTAAGAAGCTGCTATAGAAATCTATTCCAAGGTCGATCAGGCCTTGATTGCTCTTGCTGTCTGCCAGATGTGAGTCGTAACCATAGATCATTACGCGCGTTGTGGGGTTATCGACTGGCAACGCATCCCGTAGCCACATGTACTCTCCGTCCTTCCATTTGAATGATCCAAACGCGTGTCCGCCAATGCCAGAGATAGCAATTAGGCTAGAGATAACATCAGTTGACTGGCTAGGCGTGATATGGAGGCGAGGGTCCACTTACTCGGCCTTGCGGTTTTCTAGGCCCGGATCGTAGAGAGTTGTGATTCCAGCGAAATCACTGTCGAACGTCAGTTATCCCCCTTGCGCCAGCTCTAATGGCTTATCTCCAAGCTGGCGAGGAGTATTCTGTAAGGAGACCGTAGCTGTCTGCCAGCTGCCGTTGATCTCGTTGGCCAGGGATCGGACAGTCGGATTTGCAGAGCTGTATTGTTCCGCCAGAAATTTCCATAGCCTGGCCCGGTCCCAGTCATGGGGCACGCCACGTACGCGAAAAGTCAATTTTTTTCCCGGTAGATAGGCGTCGATAGGAACCAGAGTCGGAGACGAAGACAGAGACGGAGACTCGGCTATGACAATCGCCATGCTGGACCTATCGCCAAGTCCAGGCCGGAATCCCACAGAGCACTCAATAGTCGTACAGGTGAAAATAGCATGGAGAAAAGGGGGACCAGCGGGGAAGCGGAGAGAAGATATGAAAGAGGGGCTACAATCCTGGTCCGCTAGCGAAGAAATTACCGCCAGACGCGGGCTTTTCCGTTTTTCATTCGTGTTTCTGCCCAATGGCACGGCCATCCATGTGCGGCTCAGGTTGGTCAGAGACGCCGCAGCCATGCTGACGCCCAGCCCACGAAGCAGCTGGTATGCCTGTCCCCGACACGTCAGCTTTCAGAGGAAGAGGCGAGAGGAACAGCTTTGATAGGCTGTCAGCCAGCTAGCACGGCAGCTAACAAGTGGATGTGAGGAGAGGTGCAAGGACTCGTTTGCGGCTCCTTGGGCACACTGTTTCGTTCCCTCGGGCGTACTTAAAGAGTCAATCACGCTACGATGGCGCAGCCAGCGAAGGCCAATACAGACGTGTTTGGCCCCCAAAAGCGACGAGGAATTGGCTGAAACTCGTCATTTTTAGTAGTTCAGTGCACGGGAGCAGCCGAAAAGTTACCGGTCCCCCGAGTTACCCTGCAAGAAATACTTCAGGTATCCGGCAGGCTTCTCCTCGCACGAAAAGTGACAAAGATAATACTCATAGCAATTTTCATTAGATCTATGCATATAACTGCCCTCTGTTGGCCATCTTAGTCGTCGGTTAATTCTCCCCCTCGCCGCTGATTCTTCTGTTCCAAAAACGCCTGCTGCTCGGCCCGGCTCTTCTTCAGATCCACGCCGATAACCAGGATTCCGAAACTCACCACGGTCAGTGAAAACAGAAAGTAGAATGGCGTTGACGAGTTGTTTGATGGTGACGCATCAATTATGGCGCTGGAGACAATGGGGCCTATGAATGAAGACGTCTTGCCGATGATACTGAACAGGCTAAAGAAGAGGAACTCGTGGCCTCTTGGCGTGACTTCAGAGATCATGATCTGCGAGTAGCTGTACCACGGGCAGATGAAGAAGCCGTAAAAGGCTTGGTAGGCCTTGGAGAAGTCAGTTGTCTGAACAGGAAACAGGAAACAGAAGACAGAAAACAAATAGGCCAGCCTTACCCAGATCTCCCACAAGTGGTGGAAGCCAAACTTGGTGGTCCAGATTCCGATCATGCCCCAACCATCCAGAAGGATGATGCAGAAGGCGACGGTGTTGAACATGGCCTTTGTGCCGATCTTGTATCGTTGCTGGACGGCCCAGAAGGACCAGATGCCAACGGCCTGGGGGCCGTGTTAGAAGACTGCTCGCATATCTTGCAGAGCAAACAAATCGCCTACCTGTGCTGCAATTCCAACGATCAGGAGGTACGTCAGCTGCAGCGTGTTGTACGATACGATGCTGTTCTGCAGCGTCGAGATGACGGTAACGCTGGTGTTGAGAGAGTCGCCCAGCAAGAAGTAGCCTATGTATTAGTCAGCATGAGGTACCGCAAACACTCAGAAGCAAACGACCAGAAAAAAAAAGAGGCGGTCTCGCCCGCCTACAGGGCCACAGAACTCACCGACCAGGTAGAGCAGGCTCTGCTTGAGCTTCCAGATCTGGCGCAGGGCGCAGACGAGCTGGGAGAGGCCGGCGACGATGATGTTGCGGTGGCGGCCGGGGTCCTGGCCGGGCCGGCGCTTCTCGAGGGCGAACCAGGGCAGCGAGACGATCAGCCAGACGCCGCTAGCAAAGGCGATGAGCACGCTCATGCCCCAGTTGTTCTTGGCGGCGCTCTCGTTGACGCGCAGGCCGAACATGATGCCGACGATGACGGCGAGGATGGCGATCTCGGCCACGGACTGCACGTAAAAGGCCACGTTGGACAGCTGGCTGCGCTTCATCGTGTCGGCGAGGTCGTACTCGTCGCGCGAGATGCGGCCGGCCCCGAGGCTGGCCGCCTGCGCCTGCATCTCGGGGGTGCCGCGCGCGAGCGCCGGAAATGCCGCCGTCCAGAACGTCAGCGTCGTCTGGTACGCGATCAGCCCGACGATGTAGAGCCCCGTGCCGACGCGCCAGCGGTCCTCCGTGTGGACGCCCAGCCAGCCGAAGCCGACGGCGTAGGCGACGATGGAGAGCACGATCAGGATGTTGGGCCGCCAGGTGCCAAAGTCGGCAAAGCTGCCGATGACCAGGAAGACGGCAATCTGGATGGCAAAGGAGATGCCGTTGCACAGCAGCACGATGCTCTCGACGGTGCGTAGGCTGCCCGCGAACATCAGCCTGTTGCTGTCGCCGGCCGCCTGGTAGAGGAGGTTCTGAAAAGCCGACGGGGCAAAATCTGTCGGGCGATGGGGGGGGGGGGGCTTTTGTCAGAAGAGGAGCATTAACTTTTCCTCGGGGAGGGATGGCAACTCACTGAAGAGAGACAGACCGTTGTTGCCAATGTAGTAGCTGTCCGGACGTCAGCCATCAGGTCCGTGTCGTGGGTGGTCAGCTCCAAATGGTCCGCTACACCAGTCCGACGCACGCATAGTATGCCCAGATCTCCTGCTTTGTGGTACGGTATTTCTCATCCACCTGGTCTGGGGGCACATCGGCGCTCTTCGTGTCAGCGGGCGGCTCGGTCACCGTGAACGGTGCCTTTATCAGATCAGGGCCAGAGACCGGAGTGTTGTCGGTCATGGCAGCATGTAGTTTGGGCAGAACTGCTGAGTTAGATTGAAGAAAGGAAGGTCTCGCAAGTTTTTGCGGTTTGCAGTAGTGGAATGGACAGGTGCTTAATATACATGCAGATCTTCTGTCGTGCTTTACAGCTAAAAGGCTACTGCTATGTAAGAATGGCGATTGGTTGTCGAGACTAGTGGACGATCCCAACAACAGATTCGAGACTTTTGCGACCTCGATAATTTCCGACCTGCCTAAATAGGCAGAGTTCAACTGGCGGAAGGACCAGACGGAAGGGATGATCTCTGCTATAGGCGGTGGTATCCGCCGGCCACCCCTCGTGGTAGGGACAATCCCAAAAGGAGTGACTTCTCTGGCGGCAACGAGTGCATCGGAGGCCGCGAGTACTTTGAGCCATCAGAGACGAGGCTAGATTTCTTATCAAAAAAAAAATCTCGTACAACTCAGCGACAATGCTATTAGTTACAGAGGCGTCTATAAATAGTTTTGCCAACTTGTGAGACTTGAGAAGAGTTGGGACCAGCAACAGGATACGGCTTGGTATGGATCCAAACCCGAATTTCGAGTATATCGCACTGCACGATTGTTCTCTAAGGAGCAGACCAGGACAGCCTCTTAATTATTATAAAGCAGTGCCGCACTGCGAAGTAGACCAAGCCAGATGCCGCCAAACAAGGCTCTACTCCTTGTGAACACGGTCGGCTGCAGATAAGCTAGGTTTAAGTGCCAGTTTATAAAGTAGTTTTGGCGCAAGATACGGCACAGATTACTGGAAAGGGGAAGATAAGCCTGCAGTCTTCATGTCCGACGTCGGCATTTCTTCACTGCATATTGCATCCCAGATGGCATTGCAACTTCGTGCCCGCCACAAGCAGAGTCAAAGAGTGCCGCCTTGAAAATTACGCCAGCAGTGCCAAAGAATCAGAATTTTATCGGCTGCTGCTTCATCGCCAAGAAAGTCGCCCATCATCATGACTCCACCGGGACTTATAGAGGTATGGCCTCGAGGCTCGAGCGAAACGGTAGACAGCGATGATCTGTTCGACCCGGCAGTACGTACATGGCAACGAAACAATGCATCGCAATGCCACAGGGCAGTACGGGGCTCACAAGTACGTTGTCGCTAGGTGCACCTCGACCACTCGCCGCCCGAGAAGCACATCACAATGCAGGACCTGCTCCTGGAGAAGAGCGCATCCGCTTCTCCCATCGCAGGAACGACGCCGTTTCCGCTGCTCTCACCCGAGGGCGTGCGAGCATACAGAAGAGCGCTGTTCCAGAAGGACGTGATAGATCAGTGTGCCAGCTCACCATTCCCAGGCACGCTGGTTCTCCGCGGTGCACAGAAACACGCACGATTCATCCGGGACTTCTGGACCCATCCAAAGACGATGTGCATAGTGTCCGAGGCCATGGCCGTCCCGCTGGAAATCGTCATGCCTGCGGAGATTGGACACACCAACATCCAAGTCGAGGGAGCCACAGTCCAGGAGATGGCAGCGAAGCTCCAAGTCGAGCCCTCGGCTGAGCAGGTAGAGCTCAGCGCGGCTGAGCGTGCCTACGATCCGCTCAAGGAAGATTCCGGCGCGATCATTCCATGGCAGTGAGACTGAACATGACGCCTTGCTTTTTTATTGTTGCGTTGCCGCATCTGACTCGGTCGCAGCTTTGATTCATATCCGTATGTCTGTGTCTTGATGCTAAGCGAGACAAATGGCATGGTAGGAGGGGAGACCTACATCAAAAAGGGAGATGGGACGTGTCAAAAGGTGAGGTGGGCTATGCAAAGCTTCCTTTTCCTTGTTTTTTTTTTCTTTTTTCTTTTTTCTTATTTCTTCATCTCCCTTCTTTCTTCTTCTTCTTTTCTCTTGTTTCCTTCCCCTCTGACAGTCCTCCAGGTTGAGGGCCCCCGGATAGGCTACGCCGTGATGCTCCAGGGCGGCGAGGTCGAGCACCTGGCCGCCCGCGCCAGGGGCGTCAAGGAGCGCATCTCCACCATCACCTCCTACCGGTCCGGCCTGCCGGCGGTCTACGACTGCAGCTACATGACCAACATCCGACCCTACGCCGACCTGGACAGCCTGTACCCCGAGTGGGCGCAGTACCGCCTGCGGAAGCTGCGCGACGAGATCGACAGCTACCTCGGCCAGATCCAGAAGCAGCCCGGCCTGGCCCTGGACTGCGCCCGCCTCGAGAGCCTCGTCACCGCGCAGACAGAGTACCTGCGGCAGACCGCCCGCCAGATGGTCGCGCCCCGGGAGCAGCGCCGGGTGCTGGAGCTGTACGGCCGCGCGGCGTACTACGACGCGCCCAGGATCTGGGCCAGGGTCCAGGCCCTGCCGCAATTTGCGACGCTGGCCGCACTTGCCGACAGGGACCGCGTCTGGATGCCGGAGAGCGCGTGCTGGATGGACCTCCAGAGCTCTACCGAAGCCCTCCGCCAGGGGAGGCCGCTGAGGAGCCTCGGCGCAGGCGGGAAGCTGGCCTGGGACGGGAGCAGGCCGTACTTTATGGGCGACGAGCTCGTCCGCCAGGGCCTGAACGAGCTCTTCCTCGACTGGCTGGGCGCTTCTGGGCTGTGGGAACTGTACCGCCAGGCAGCGTGATCGAGAGGGGTGCTGCGTGGTATTGGGGTTGATATGCAGATCATGTGCAGATCTCGACTCGTGATCTTATTTGAGAGCATTCTTGCCTCGTTTCTTGCCTCTTTTAGCGTTCTGCTTTCCTGCTTCCCTCTTTCCAGTCGCCTTAGTGTAATTAGGAATCTTTGCACTTGCCCAGTGAGCGAACTTTCCCAATCTGGAAGTAGGCGCCGATGTAGATGCCGAGGAAGTAGCCACCCACGTTTCTCAACACTTTCGAATGCCTTTAGTTATTTACTATTAAATTTGTCCGTTTTCCATTTTCTTGAGAGCCATCTTCAAGCTTCTATATTTTACTGCATCATATTTTGCACAAAAACATTTATATACTCCTATTCTTGCCAATACGTCCGCGTGATCCTATCCTCTTCCAAAATGGTTCCCAACTTCCGCAACCTCATGCTCTTCGGAGCTTCTATCTCTGCTGCATCACCCATTTACCATCAAAATGCTCAGGAGTTAGCCGGGCCGACATCACAAGGGTTTCGCTTGGTGGCTCAGGTCAGCCAGGGACGCGATATCACCCCGTCCGTGAACGGTCTCGTGTTGCAAGGCTATCACATCGGTGCCGGCATCGACGCTGCCGTACTCCATACCTTCAACCTTGCCAGCCAAGGAAGAACATTCTACCTCAACGGGACCAGCTTTCATGACACGTCGGCAATCACAGATTCTGGCAGTTATCCTTACGGCCTGACTGTTCCATCGCCAGGCATCAAGAATCCGGCTCACGGAGTTGCCGTGACGATGAAAGTCGGCGGTGGCACTCCAGTTCACGTGGCCCCGTCCGGCTCAAGATTCCAGCTCGTGAACAGCCTCGGCAAGGGAACGTTTCTAGCCTGCAATCGCTATTCGGAATACTACAAGCGAAACCTCATCATGCTCGAGCTTGCCTACGCCGAATGCCAAAAGGGACGCCCCATCAACATGGCCGAAGATGACGTTGTAATGATTGATGCAGAGGTGGCTAAGGATGAAACCTGCTCCAAGCCAGTCGTACCAAAGGAATGTACAGCAGTCGATCTGATTCTGTGGTGTGCCGGTCTACCGCCAGTGCATCCAGGGGGGCTTTCCAACCACAACCACGTGCAGGCTGTGCCTTGCTCTCCACGCATTTGATCACGGGGCTGTGTGTTTGCGTGTGTGCTCTTTACTCCTGGTTTTTCTGTTGCAGACGTGTACCATGAGCAGCTGATGTGTATGTTTGCGTCTTCGCCCTTGAGTTTGAAAGACAAGGAACGCTTGTGGTTAGACAAAAATACGCAATGGGACAAGTGTGCGAATGCCAACGTCCCCATCTGTGAAGATATATATGCCATGATCACACAACGTCGCTGGCAGGCTGGCAGTTGATATGCAGGTGTTCTTTGTCCCACTGCATCCCTGTCAGCCCGTTTATCAGCTGTATTAGCCCAGTTGCCCACAATCTAGGCTTCAATGGCCGGAAATGGTCTAGCGCAGATCGAGCCCGGGCCTGCTGACTACTCCTCTATTTCTCCGCCGGCACGCCTGGGCAGCCAAACTCGTCATTCCCCAGCCTTCCTTTCCTTTCTGGCGGCATTTTGGTGTCAATAAGCAACAGCAATTGTGTGCCGCGTGCAGCAACCACCAACCGTTTCCCTTTCTCTTCCAGCCGTCCCTGCTGCAATCCTTCAGCCCCTCCTGCAGAGCACTCGCTTCGTTTCGCCCCCCCTACCATTCTCTCGCTCTCGCTCTCTCTCCTTGTTTATTCTAGTTTTCGCTTTGGTCGAGTCCTGCCGTGCAGTTCGACGAATCTCCTGTTTATTTCAGGGGTTTTTCAGAGCCTGTTGACTCCTTCTTTTGTTTTCTTTCTCTTTCTTTCCTCTTCCTTTTCTTCCTCCTCTCGCTTTTCTTTTTTTTTGCCCACGCCCTGGTTATCTTTAGCTCGTTCTTGGAACGCTTACCCTATTCTCCTTGTCAATAGCGTCATTCCCTTTCATACTTCTCTCTCCACTCTCCCCCACCCATATCCATATTCCAGATCCAACAATCGATTGCATATCTTTACCCGTTGCAACAGCCGGTGATCCAACCTTCCCGCATCGAGCCCGCTCCATCCGGCCATTCACTGTCAGACTGTCTTCTGACAGCAGAGCGTTCTATATCGGATACGGCAAGAGTCAAAAAGCAGCACGCATCGCTGACGTGCATTTCCCAAGTTTGCTTCCATGCAACAAAACACGCCTCAGATCCAAAACAATGACACACCGAGACACGCAAGCACCCCCAGCTCTGCACCAGCCACACCCGACCCTCTCCGACGACGCCATGGCTGATCACATGGGCGACTCTGACTCGCTGCCCGACCACGCCAACAGCGAGGGCCTCAACGAGCTCAACGAGGGTCTCGCCCTCCCGCTCGCCAGCGACGACACAGAGACGGACGAGGACACCACGCTGATGGCCTCGCAGGCACCCGTCCGAATCTTCACGCCGCCGCCACACATCGCCGCCCGCTTCTACCGCTCATCAGCCGCCCAGGCCCGCCGCAAGGGCTCGGCGGCGTCGTCGCGGCGAAACTCCATCTCGTCGACGCACTCGCGCTCCTCGCACGGCTACAATCTTGCCAACGCCGTGAACGCGGCGGGCGTGGCGGGCGGTGCGCCCCAGAGCAAGCACGTGGCCCAGCACCTGCGGCGGGCGTCGATCCTGGCCGACCGCAAGGCACGGCTGGCCGACCGTGCCGCCCACGCGGAGCAGGTGCGGCTGCGGGCCGCCATGGCCAAGGCAGCGATCCGCGACATCTCGATCAGTGAGGAGCGCGCACAGGCTGCGGCGCAGGCGCGCGAGAAGAACCTGGCCGAGATCGCGGCGACGTGTGCCGAGGAGGTCAAGCGGGCCAAGGCCATTGCGGAGTCGATCAAGGAGAAGCGCGAGCAGAACCTGCTGCGGCTGCGGCAGCAGATGCAGGACCGTCTCGACGAGGCCGAGCGCCGCCGCGAGGAGCTGCTCCGTAACAATGCCGGCCGGTCGCGGTCGCGCGGCCAGAGCCTCGTGGCCAACCAGAAACAGGTCGAGATCATGCCCAATGTGGCTGAGGACAAGGAGTCGACCCCGTCCCAGGACGGATCACACGGTAATGACCGTGGTCAAGACCAAGATAAATTCCGCGACCAGAACGAGAATCAGAATCAGGAACTGGGCCAAGAACGGGAGCAGGGGGGGCGTGTCCACCAGTCTAAAGTGGACCGCTCACCGTCGCCGCCCGCTCTCACAGAAGACGAGGCGGCCTTCCGCATCCTCAGCTGGTGGCGAACTGCATACCGCAGGAAGGCGGTTGCAGACTTCCAGCAGCTCGGCCTGGCGGTGGACGGCGTGCGAGACACGTCGTTTGAGACCGTGGTCGAACTGCTCGGCCAGGACAAGGTGTTGCAGACGACAGGCAAGGTGCTGCGGATATGCGGCTTCCAGGAGGGCAAGACCAGCTCCGTCAAGGAGATTGTGGCCGTGCGGGCATTTCTCAGCGCGTTCCTGATCCTCGGCCACCCGACCCAGGTTCTCAGCAACAAGGAGTCGAAAGACGGCGAGAGCGCGTCACGACAAGCAAAGATCAGCAGCGGTGTTCACGACAGCGGCAGCAGCAACAACAACAGCAAGAACGACAACAACAACAACAATAGCAA
>JRUC01000698.1:0-14005 GCA_000806385.1 Leptographium procerum
GTTCCTTCTTCTCCACCTCCTCTTTCTCGTCCTGCTTCTCCTCTCCCTCTCGGCCGCCCTGCCGCTGGATGGCCACGCAGCTCGAGGTGTACTACCTCAGCGTGCTGTTCTTTGCGCGCGAGAGCCTGCGCGTGGCCATCCAGCGGCAGGGCGGCCGAGAGGGAGAGGAGAAGCAGGACGAGAAAGAGGAGGTGGAGAAGAAGGAACAGAAGAAAGGCAACAAGTCCAGAGATGGCGACAAGAGCCGCCAGCAGACACTCAAAGACGCACAGAGGCGGCCGTCCTCCTCCTTCTCCTCCTCCCAGAGCGCCGCCAACCTCGCCTACGTGTCCATCCTGCTCGGCGTCGTCGTCGCCCTCCTGCTCGGATGGCTCTACCTGGTGTCGGTGCGCAGCTCAGACACCCACCATTCGGACGCGTCCGCCGCTATTGCTGCCACGCCGTTCCTCGTTCCCGCAGTCTACCTGTACGGCGCCGCCGCCGTGCTGGAGCTGCTGTCGGAGCCGGCGTTTGTGGTCCTGCAGCTGCGCCTGCGCTTCGGCGCCCGCGCCGTTGCCGAGTCGGTGGGCACGGCGCTGCGCTGCGCGGTAACGCTGGGCACGGCCGTGATGGCCAGTCGGCTGTCTGAGAGTAGCAGCAGCGGCGACAGCGAAAATAGAGGAGACGCCGGCGTGCTGCCGTTTGCGCTGGGCCAGCTGGCCTATGGCGTGGGCCTGCTGGGAGTGTATGCGTGGCACGGGGCGGCGCTGGCGCGGCAGGACGGCTTCTCGCTGCTGCCGCGGTGGCTGGTGGACGAAGAGAAGAAGGAAGAGAAGAAGGAAGAGGAGAGAGGAGGACAGAAGACGGAGGAGGGAGGGCCCACAGTCCTCTCCCTGTTCGACCGAGCGACGCTGCGGCTGGCCTCCAGCATGGCGGCGCAGAGCGTGGTTAAGCACGTGCTCACGCAGGGCGACACCTTCCTAGTCAGCGTGCTGTCGACGCCCACGGCCCAGGGCGTCTACGCGCTGGCCAATAACTACGGCGGCCTGGCCGCCCGCCTGCTCTTCCAGCCGGTCGAGGAGAGCAGCCGGAGCTACTTCAGCCGTCTGCTGGCAGGAGAGGGCGGGGAAGACTCGAAAGACAGCAAGGATGCCAGCAAGGATGCTAGCAAGGATGTCGGCGAGAACGAGGTCAGCGACAGCCGGGGCGAGCCCCCCAACGAGCCCGCCACCAAGGCCGCCCGCGACCTCCAGGCGCTGCTCCGCGTCTACGCCCTCTTCTCGCTCGTCGTCACTGCGCTCGGCCCCTCGGCGGCTGCGCCCTTTCTGGCCCTCGTCACCGGCCCGCGCTGGGCCACCTCGGGAGCCGCCGCTGCCGCCACACTGGCCGCCTACGTCTGGTACCTGCCGCTGCTGGCGGCCAACGGCGTGACCGAGGCGTTTGTGGCCTCGGTGGCCTCCGAATCCGACGTCCACCGCCAGTCCGCCTGGATGGCCGCCTTCTCGCTCGTCTTTGCCGCTTCCGGATTCGTCGGCCTGCGCGTCCTGCACGCCGGCGCCGTCGGCCTCGTCGCCGCCAACGCCGTCAACATGGCCTGCCGCATCGCCTGGTGTGCCGTCTTTATCCGGCGCTACTTTACCGCTCGTCACGTGACTTTTTCGCTGATGGACGCCTTTGTGCCGCGTCCAGCCACCGTCCTGGCCGCCGCTGTCGCCAGTGGCGCCGTCCGCCGCCTCGTTCTTTCGCCAGCAGATGCTACTGGCGCCGGCGCTATCGTCCAGCTGCTGCAGCTGGCCAAGATCGCCGCCGTCGGCCTGCCGCTTGTCCTTGCAGTGTGAGTCTCTTCTAGTGTGGCTTTCTCATCGTTCCGTCTTTTCATCGTGTCATCATCTTTGCCATATATCCATTTCCCTTTTGATGTCTCTATGCTACAGCTTCATCTATATGATCCCCCTCCTCTCCTCTCCTCACCTCCCTCGTTCTCTCTCACTTCCTTTATTTTCGACAATGCATCTCTGCAAATACTAATTCGTTTCCTGCAGAGCCTTTTCTGAGCAGAATTTCCTCCGGCAATGCTACAGTTTCGTGTGCGGCAGCCAGGCGAAGTAGGGCGGCAAAACCCCTCCAAAATCGTACAAGATAATAGAAGGAACGAAGGACGTGGCAAAAACGAGCCACCCTAAAAGCGCAAACACAAAAGAAGCACACGTGATTTCACATACTTCTCTAATCAAATGTGATTTTTGTGCCCTTCTGGCTCATATCCACGTCCTTGAAGAAGGCACCGTATGTGCCGTGAGCCTTCTTCTTAACCGTCGTGCCGAACTTGAGCAGGTCCTCGGGCACCTCCTGGTTGGCACCCTTGAGAATGTTGACCAGTCTGTTTGATGCGGTTAGCTTTTGCACATAGCTTGCGGTTTTGTTGGAGAGGATCAACAACTTACGAGCCAGAATGCGCTTTGTCGTGCTCTGTGAAAAAGGTAATGGCCCGGCCATCCTTGCCGGCACGACCAGTACGGCCAATGCGGTGGACGTAGTCCTCGATGGTGAGGGGGAACTAGAACAGCGATACAAGGTCAGACAAACAGATAAAAAAAGCCGAGTCTCAGAAGAATAGGAACCTACCGTCACGTTGATCACGAGCTTGACCTCAGGAATGTCGAGACCACGCGCAGCGACGTCGGTAGCAACGAGCACGGGTGTCTGGCCCGACTTGAAAGCCTCGAGACTGCGCGTGCGCTGGTCCTGGCGCAAATTGCCGTGGATGCTGCAGACGCGGACGCCCTGGCCCTGCAGAAAGTTCTCTACCCGCACCGCTTCCTTCTTGTAGAGGCAGAAGACGAGGATGCGGTCGTTTTTGGCCGCTCCGCGCTGCTCCTGCTTGATGATCTGCAGCAGCCGGCGCTCCTTGGCGTGCTGGTCGATTACCTCCACCGTCTGAGCAATGCGCGAGTTGGCCTGCAGCTCTGTGCTGCCACCGCCCGCACCGCCGCCCTCGCCACCCTCGCCGTCGCCGCTGCCGCGCGTCCGGCTGCCCACGGTGATCTTGACTGGGTCGACCATGAAGCCGTCGGCGAGGCCGCGCACGCTGGTCGGCCATGTGGCCGTGAACATGAGCGTCTGGCGCTGGGCCCGGTCGGGGCACTGGCCCAGAATGTACTTGATGTCCTCCTCGAAACCCGTGTCCAGCATCCGGTCGGCCTCGTCTAGCACAGCAAAGCACACGTGGGCCAGAGACACCGCCTCGTCCGACAGGAAGTCCTTGAGCCGCCCGGGCGTGGCCACGATGATGTCGACGCCGTCCTTCTGCCGCAGCTGCACCCGCTGCTCGTCCTTGCTGGCGCCACCATACAGACACACTGCCGTCAGCCCGACACGCGCTGCCAGCGGTGCCAGGGCCGCGTGCGTCTGCATCGCCAGCTCGCGCGTCGGCGACACCACCACCGCCCGCGCCTGCGCCACGTTGCCCTTTGCGTCCCACTTGTTGTTGAGCCGCGACCGGTTCGGCAGTTTCTTGGCCTCCACCGCCTCCGGACGAGGCGCCCGCAGCAGCGCCTCCACACACGGAAGCGCAAATGCCATTGTCTTGCCCGAGCCTGTCTCAGCAATGCCCACCAGGTCGCGGCCCGACAGCGAAAACGGCCAGGATGCCGACTGGATCGGTGTCGGCGTCTTGTATGTTGCGAATGGCTTTTGCCGTGTTAGCTGCGTCGCCGGTAGCTGCGAGAACTCCAGGATGGGCCGCAGCACTCCTTGCCCGCCATTCTCCTTTTTTGCTGCCGCCGCCAGCGGGTCCGTGACCGCTACCTGCTCCTTCTTCAAAAATGCCTGGATGTCTGCTTCCGGCACAGCCGTCAGTGCTGCCGTCTGCTTGTACTGGAATTTCGTGCTAGTGCCGTCTACCTCCGACTCTGCTGCCGCTTCCGTTTCCGCCTCTTCCTCTGCGACGTCTTCGTCGGCAGCCTTGGTCGGCTCCTCCTTTGCCTTGTGCTTCTTCTTGTCGCGTTTGTCTGCCTTGTCTTTCTTCTCGGCCTCGCCCTCAGCGCCATCTTCCTTTGACTTTTTCTTCTCTTTCTTCTCTTTCTTTTCCTTTTTCTTATCCTTCTTCTCCTTCTTCGCCCGTTTCAGCTCTTCCTTGGTTGTTTCTTTCTGCACCTGGCCGTCCACCTCGACCTTTCTGGCTTTCTTAGCAGGCGTGGCGGCCACATGGCCACCATCCTCCTCTTCCGAGCGACTGCGTTTTTCGTTGGACATATTGCCGGTTGTATATACTGACAATTAGTGTATGTACGAGAGTTGAGATTATGTCTGCTCGCATGCTGCCGAGACGGAAAATCCAGCGACAAAAAAAAGGCGGGAAAAAAATTCTGCCAATCTAAGTTCATACTGATAAGCTGCGCGCTCCTGTAAAAAGAGACAGAAAATTGGGGAAAAGACCAAAAATGGGGCGGGTGGCTGAAAAAGGCTTAGACTGATTTGCAGGAGATCGAGAATGAGCAGCTCGAATTGATGGACGCTCAGAAACGATTGGCCTCGTTTAGTTATGTTCAATTAGCAGTAGGAGAAAGAGCCACGGGCTTATCATAGTTGGCGCTATGTGTCAGCCAAAGTCTCGGCAGCTTAGCCAGCGAAATGCCGTCGAATGTGCTGGTAAATAGTTGCCAGTCCTCAAGACAAGTAGCATCCTATGTTGTAAACCCAGAATCCGATCTTTGTTGCTAAGGGGCTGCATACTTCGGCTTCGGCTTGCTGCTATTGACGAAAAGGTAGCTGTGGTTTTGACAGGTTTCATTCCAAAGAAGAGATGCTGGCCACTATCATGTCTTCCCAAGAAGGAATTATATAAACACACATGGCAGTGTTTCATAGCGGCCAGAAGAGAGACAAGAGCTGGGAAAGGACAGGGAAAGCTTTGCATTAGTTTCGTAGGCAGCGACAAAGACCTAACTAAGGTGTCCCTGTGAAGGCGTCCTTACTAGCTCTGTTCTCTGGAGCCGTATTGAGAATATGTGTCGCGTTCTGTGCTGAAGGCGAAAACAAGAAAGCATCGACTATCAGAAAAGCTTGACCATTGCGCACGTTCAGTTTCGAGAGAGTTTGTTTACATTCAAGATCAGCGTAAAATGTCTATGAAATAGCTCTTTGACAAAGAAAGTGGCCCCAGCTATGCCAATGATTCAATAGTAAAGGAAGGCGCGATGGAATCAAAGGCACAAAACTCACAGGCACAAAAAGAAAAGGACTCGCTGGTTAGCCTTTCTGCAACTGTGGTTGAGTGACCAATCTGCTCCATCGGCCGCTTTCCCGCTGCTTTGAGAACCCTCCTTCAGCCAATCTGGGCATATTTACTGATAGTGTAAATGCACATGACATTTGCAAAGGTGCCCGAGAAAACAAGAAAAAGGCATCACTGCCACCGGCGAAGCCAAGTCCTCGGCGACTTCAAAAATGGGGCAGAAAACTTCTCTGGCCGCTGAGGCATGTTCAGTCAGCCCACGATACGTTTTGTGCAGAGACAGCATCGAGTGTTGGTCCCGAAAGGGCCATCACAAAGCCTCTCAGTAGGTGCAATCAAATCTGCAGCCCATGCCATAACGCCGCTTTTGGGGTGCATGTTCTTGGCTTGTGCTTGAATTGTGCTATGCAGACGGCACTCGGAGGATTAAAGGGCATTCCGATTCGCGGATGGGAACGGTCTATGCTTTCCTTTAACTATGGCCATCGCAAGGGGAAATAAGCTGTGTTTCGTAAAAAAGAAGTGCACAAACTGGCTCACAGCTCCGTACTGTTGCTACCTGCAATGTTGCACCTCAAACAAGTGCGGGCAGAACAGGCCTTGCTGTGATGACCCATTCCATTTTGGTCACGTAGTCCAGATATCCCAAAGAGCTGTCGTGAAGATCATCCTGGGTCCACACAGCAGACAGTAAAACGTCCACGTTGTTCGTTGACAGATTGCCAGAATGCTCCTCTGCAGATGGTCTGGCTGTCCCCGGAGAATGGTGGATCAGGTCGAGAACAGAGCGGCGTCTCTCTTCCGTTCTTGCCTCGCTGCCAAGCATAAACATGGAGAATGGGGTGATGCGGATGCCCAAGCGTCGAATATGGGGAGCCTTTGAGGATACGTCATCAAGCAGTGAGTCGATCTCAACCGACGGGCCTGAAAGGTGTCTGCATGCCCGCTGAAAGTATATCCAGCAGGCAGACAGAAACAGAAACCGCTGCACGTCTAGACTAGCAGAAGCAGCTGCAGACAAATCCGACTCTTCGGCACTTGTTGCATCGTCGAAGTCTTTTCTGCTTCTACTAAGAGCTTCATCTAGATTCGTCTCCAGGCGGGCAAGTTTCTGCTGCGTGATTCGACCAGTAGGGTGATTTGGGTCAATATTCTCCATCTTGGAGGCCTCTAATATGGCTGCCAACAGATATATCTCTGTGTGGATGTATTTGCCGAGGTATTGGTCAATCAGCTCAAATTTGGGCTTGCTGTTAGCAGGATGGAAGGCGTAAGATATATCACCAGAACATAGAAAAAACGAAGCTTCTTACCGTGTTTGAGGGGTGAACGCAGCGAAATTCCAGAATTTTCCCTTTGAATTTTACTGACAACTGGTCGAAAAGATACGCTGGGCGCCTCCAATGGTTCAGACTGAACTGGGCCAGAACGTCGTGGTAATGGACGTAGCGGAAGAGGACAAAAGCATCGGGCACTTCGCTTGCGTCCATGACTAGTACAGGCAACGGGCTCTCATATGCGTGGTTGAGTATCGTTCGCAGGTTGCAAATATACATGGCCCAGAACACGGTGGCTTCGTCGCCCAGCTCGACCTGGGGTAATGGTCAGCGAAGTCTAATAAAGAAGGGACTTGTGTGTGTGGCCGGGCCTCTTGCCTCTGAGCGGCAAAGCATCAGCCCGGTCGCCACGTGCTGCAGAACTTGGGCGGTGGTGAGAGTTGTTCCGGTGGTGGCATGTTGAAGCGCTTGGAGGGCAAGGGCCTTGAAGTGCGCACACTCCTGCACGTTTCCGTAACGACGCACTGCTGAGAGGCAGAAGATAGAGTACAGGAGTGCCCGGGATGAAGCTGAGTCGTCCTTGAGAGACATGCGAAGGAGCAGGTCGCGGAACTGTGCGGGCTCGCCGTCTAGCTGTGGCAGGGACGCGGATGCCTCATAGTAGACTGGTGAGGGAAGCAGCATGAGCGCATCAGAGCTTGTCTAAAGGTGCATCCATATGACAGAATAATTTCGACGTACAGTAGGATATCCAGTTTGAGTCTCCAGCTTCACACTTCTGAATATCCGCGTAGAGCGAGCTGGGCAGCCTTGGGAGAATCACTGGCCCAAAAGACGGCGTGCTATCGTATCGACGCCCAAAAAGAACGGTCCGACTGTCTGCGAATATGAGCATGATGATGCTAGGGGAAGAACCTGGAAGGCTGGAAGGGATCTTATCGGCACTTGCATCTACCGCTGCCAGCAAGTGGCATAAAAAAATGGTCTGCCACGTAATCAGAGAGTACGTTCACAAAGTAAAAACGCCTGCCCTCTTGTTGAGAAGCTTTCCATGAGCGGAGAGAGACAGCGCGGTGATCTTTCCCTGCTGACACCTCCAATGCTCTCCGAGACCGTCCTTTTGGCCACGACAGCTCAAAAGCAGGGGCCTTGCGACACTCCCGGTGAGATTTCTTGCAGTTTTGGCAGACAGGTAGGATGCCATCGCACTTAATCTTTCGATCTGGTAGTAGGACAATAAAATTAGAAAACTTGCATTCACCAAAGCCAGTCAGAATTCTGTTAATGCATACCTTTGCAATCTAGACATCTGTGAGCGACGGCCGATTTCCTGGACTGTGAAGCCATCACACGGCAGCAGGCAATGCAAAGCAATGCAGGAAATTCAAGCTACACCTAATTCAGAAACCGTCTATGAAAGCCAGTTGGAAAAAATATGTCATTTGAGGTTTCGGGCATTTCTTGCTATTTTTCTTCCATTTATAAAGACAGGCAAGTCTGGGCGAGAATATGGCTGACAAACGAAGGTCGTTTTAGTAAGGAGCGGCCTGATAACGGCGCCTACCCGATTTGGAAAATGTGCAGCTTTCGCCGAGCATGATTAAGCTGGCTTGGCCAAACGATCTAGAGAATGCTATTGGTCACATGTTCTGTATGGACTCGTCGAGTTTACACCTCTGGTCCATCTGGCAATGCCCAGCGATGCCGACCATTCCTCCTTGAAGTCGGCCGATTTCTTGCTTTATTCAGCTGCAGAGTTGGTTAGCTTGGATTTGTCAAGAGAAAAGCAACATTCCGTCCGTTGACGAGTATTTAATAGAGAACACACAAGCACTCTGTCGTCCAGACTTGAAAATTGAAGTGATCATCAAGTAAAATATTTGCATAACATTGTTTTCACAAAACATTTTCACATACAAACAGACTACTCTTTTAATTTCTTCCTCTCCTAAGCAAAAATAAATCATGCCTTCTTACGTTGTGGTTGGTGCCTCTCGTGGCCTTGGGGTATGTTTCAACGCCTTGTCGGCTAAGCCCCATCTTGAAGTGCATCCCGCTTAACATCTTCAACAGTATGGCTTCCTCAACAAGCTATCTGCCGAAAAGGACAATACTGTCATTGGCCTGGTGCGCAATGTTGCCGTGGCAAAGGCCAAGGTCGCTGCCGACTTTCCGGAGAGAAAGAACATCCACATTGTGCAGGCTGATCTGAACGACCGGGCCACGTTGGTTGTGAGTTTTAGCTGCAAGGACGGTGCCCAAGACCAAGATCACAAGCACATCTGACAATACACAAAGACTGCCGCTGAGAAAACTGCTGCCATCACCGGTGGCTCGGTCGACGTCCTCATCGCCAACGCCGCTGTGGGCAGCAGTGCTTTTGCTACCCTTGGAGAAGAGTAGGCATTTTCTGTGATTGGGTGGAACTAAACTCCCCCAAAAAGATAAAAAAGAAAAGAGGCAAGAAGCAGCGAGCTGACAAAGTGTAAAACCGGCATTCCAGGTCGAAACGTGATCCCGCCACCTTTGATGCAAACATGGAGGCCCAGTTCCGCACCAACGTCGTTGGAACCATCCACGCCGTGGCTCTCTTTGCGCCGCTCGTGGAGAAGGGCCAGCTGAAGAAGATTGTCGTCATTTCATCTGCCATGGGCGACGCCGGCCTGGTACTGGACAGCGGCATCGCGCAGGCCACCCCCTACGCCATCAGCAAGGCCGCCGTCAACATGGCCGTGGCCAAGTTCCATCTTGAGTTCCGCGACCGCGAAATCGTGGTCATGGCCATCTCGCCTGGCGTCGTCGCCACCGAGTTCGCCCAGGACGGAACTGAAGAGGGCAAAGCCGAGACGGTGAAAGCTATGACGGAGTTTGGGGCCAAGTTCAAAGCGTACGATCCCAGCTGGTCCGGCCTCCCGTACACCGCCGACGACGCGGCGGAAAAGGCCATCAGCGTCATCTCCAAGGCCAACATCAAAGACAATGGCGGTATTATGGTATCGCAGTATGGCGACCAACGCTGGCTGTAAAAGCAAGGGGAAGGGATGCTTGCATTGCAGACACGAAACGATGCACATAACACAACGACAATGATCTGAGCAGATATTTTACTGTTACATATATGTATTTATTTATTATTGTCCCGTCATATTTACACTAGGGTGAGTCGTCTCATGAATACACCAAAAAGTTGTGGAGAATGCCAAGCCAAACCGTTCATAGGAATCTCTGTTCCGTGCGCCTCATTATGCGTATGCAGATAAAAACAGTGGCCATGTTCAATGCGCTTGCAGTAGCTGCATGCATCTCCTGGCCAGTCATGGACTCAATTAGGCCTTCTGGTCGCCTTTCTCGATATGGTTCACATCCACCTGATTCTTGTAGTTGCTGAGGACGTCAGAGTTGACGGCATGGGCGAACACGTCGACCGTTGTCGACTTGAACTTGCGGGCGCTCACGCCCATCTCGAAGAGGAGGTCGAGCTCGGCAAAGGAGCGGCCGGTGGGCTCAGGCACGCGGAAGTAGGTGTAGATGATGCAGAGGAAGCAGATGCCGCCCCAGAAGAAGCCGGCGTAGTTGCTCCAGTTCCAGGCGCTGGGGTTGAGCATGTATGGAGTGAGGACACTGGCAACGATACCGACAACAATGCTGGGGGGAGTTAGCAACAGTTTTCAGTAGTCGCCTTGGAGGAAAAGGGAGAAAAAAGGGAGGAGGGAAAAACTTAAAAAACTTTAAAAACTTACTAAAGAGCGCGTCCCAAGACGACTGTCTTGATCTGCAGACGACGGGTGGAGATCTCGGCAACTAGGGAGTAGCAGACGGTTCCGACAGATAGCTGGTAGCAGAGGGCCCAGATGAGCATCATGCTGCCGGTGGCGAGGGAGGCCTGGTTGACGTGGGAATCGGGGACGAGGCCGAGGAAGCCCATGATCAGCAGCATGACGCAGAGGCAGCAGAGGCCGCCGACATAGAGGGTGCGTCGGCCGACGCCGCGCATCATGAGGAACCAAGCGCCGACGACGCCGACGATGTTGAAGGCGTACTGGCCGAGGGCGAAGCCGTAGGAGCTGCGGGTGCTGAGGCCGGCCTGCTCGAGGAAGTAGGTCGAGTAGTTGCTGAAGGAGTTGCCGCTGAGGTTCTGGATGGCCCAGACCATGCAGACGATCTCAGTGCGGCGCAGATTTGTGCCGCGGAAGCAGTCGAGGTAGGAGGCGCCCTTGGTGGCGTTCTCCTCGAGGGCGGTGGTGTGGACCATCATGGCGATGGTCTCGTCGGGATCAAAGGCCTTGGAGCCGTCGGCGGCGCGGCTGTCGATCAGGCGGCGGCTGGTCAGGCGCAGCAGCGAGCGCTTCGCGTCGTCGATGCGGCCGCGGCGGACGAGCCACCAGGGCGACTCGGGGGCGAAGGCGATGCCGATCATCAGCGGCACGGGCCAGATCCACTGCAGCGCGTAGGGGATCCGGTAGGCCCACTGGTCGGTGCGGTCGAGCATGCCCATTATGACGCCGATGCCGATCAGCTGGCCGATGCCCCAGCAGGCGTTGACGTACGTCGTCAGGTGGCCACGCAGGGCCACCGGGCACACTTCGGAGGCGTACGTGATGGTCAGCGTCTGGAACACGCCCCAGGGAATGCCGCACAGGATCTCGGCCGCCAGCAGCGCGCCCGCGCTCTCGGCCGTGAAGAAGATGGCGATGAAGCCTGTCACCATCAGCAGGCAGCTGATGACGGTGTAGCGGTAGCCCAGCCGCTCCGAGATCCAGCCGTTTAGCATCAGCCCGATCAGCTCGCCGCAGTTGGCCCCGTTGCTCAGCCCGCTCTGCCACCGCGCCGGCACCTGGTACTCGCCGTTGGCCTGCAGTTCGCCGTACTTGCGGTTGAACTGGCTGAAGGCATAGAAATTGTTGATCAGGCACACGTCGTAGCCCTCCATCACGATACACGTGCTGATCAGCACGCTCCACGCAATCGCCTTGGGATACATCCGCACGCCCTCCATCAGCGTCATCTGGTGCTCCTTCTCAGCCGCTGACTTGGCAAAGCCAATGATCGTGTTGGCCGCCTTGGCCCGCTCCATGGCCACGTCCGTCTCGGCCATGTCCGTCTCGGCCACGGCCGCAATATCTTTCTCGTCGGTCATGCCGTGTGGCTTTTCCGCCACGGCACTGACGCCAGATCCCGAGGATCCGTCGTCGGCCACGTTATCAACACGCATGGTAGGCTGGAGAGAGATATTGGAGGGAGTCGAGATGGGAAGAAGATGGATGGAGAGGAAGATAAGAGAGGAAGGAAGAAAAACAAAAAGAGAAGAACAGGATGAAGAGGATGAAGGAGACAAGAAGTGCAGAGAGCTGCCAGATCAAGGAAAACGGCACAGATCTCTTCAAAATAAAAAGGTGTACAATTGGGGGAAGAGGGGGATATTTGTAGGGGAAGAGCCGGCGGTGACCAGATATGGGCCAATTGAGGAGAGAGCCAGATATGGAGTAGATGCCCTCGGCAATGAGGGGGAGAGGGAGATGATAATCGAGTTGGGGTAAATGGCCTGGAGTCGTCCCGTTGTGCACAATGTGCCTTATGGACCTGTGGCCTTCTTTGCGTTGGATGTCTGGGTTTGTTTTCTGGAGGATTCTCGTCTCCATTTTTCCTAGTATTTATCTTGTGGGGAGAAAGACTAGGACCGGACAGGGAGGGACAAGGACGGACAAGGAGGGAAGGAGCTAGTTGGCATGGCTCATGGAGTAAAATCACCATCGGGATGTACGTTCTGATTGGCCAATCGGCTGACCGAAAATCTTTAGTCTGCTTTTCGCTATCCATGATCCGCTGACCTTGTGATTATGACTATTGTCAATATGCTATGTGCGATTGCGAGCGTCTCGAGCCCCGGCTACCAAGTTTTCTGAAAGGCCATCGTGCATTTCCGGCGGCCCTGCACACACATTACGCGTGAGTAACAAGCATTTCAGTCAACATGCGGGGAAGCTGCCAGACCACACGCCAATTACCGCTTCCCCAACTTGTGCATCGCTACTGTTTGGCGGCGTTGATTCGTGGAATCTCACCTCGTTCCCCTCTCGGCTGGCTGATCCCCCAGCTTTGATGGGATGAGGAGAAAGGGAGGGGGCTTTTCGCCGACGTTAGCCTAACAGATAAAGTCCTTGTGTCAGCAGTCGTTTTGCAAAAACGATCCCATCGTCTCCCCATTGTCGCTGTTTTTTGCCTGTTTCTGTCTGTTTTCTTGTGCCTGGACCAGTAACGCCGATTTTGACTCGTTTTCCCGTCCTTTTGTCGATGCTTGATCCGCTGACCAGTAGCCGGGCCAGAGGGTTGAAGCTTCTGTCGCCTGCACCAGCCTTGTTCGATGACATCTCCGGACCTGGATTCCCGGCCAGAGCCATCATTTGGGTGGTAAGCCCTTATCCACGAGTACTACTCGTGTGTTGTACATACAGTGTGCCCTTGCCCCGTTATCTAACCAACGTCACAGCCAAAACTGCCGAGACCAACATCTCAAGTGTAAGGTCACATGCGATTCTCCGAGCACAGCATCAGGATACGACGTATCTTATCTTACATTATCCTTTTGCTGACACAAGACAATAATAGGTGACCGGAAGACACCTGTGTGCAGCCGCTGCTTGGCAGGCGGCAGAGAATGCAATCGAGGCTACAGATTCCGCGTCAAGACAGGTAAGCTTTTCGGGACGACAACTGATTTGTGGGAAATTAGAAAGAAATGCGCCTGTTTGCGCCGACCGGGGTTGTTATCAATTTGGTGATTTTTTTCCTGATTTTTTTTTGCTCTCTTCCTCAGGTCCATTTGCCCGGAAACAGCAATGGGTCAAAACACCGGCTACTCGTAAGTATCAATCTCTCAGCAGCCCGGAGCTATGGAGAAGTTGTGCCAGGCAGGGAGGCACTGGCTGACACATTGAAACGTGCCCTTTAGTCCAATTTGTCGACGGCGCGACTGCCGATGATGACTGTGCGGACGGGGACGACGACGACGACGACGACCTCCCGGATTCAGCATCGTGGCAGTCGGCTAGCGGCCACAGGCTCTCAGACAGGCTCTCAGACAGGCCCCACGCGCAGCCAGCAGCAGCGCTGCAGCCGCAGCATGTGCCATCGGCAGCCTGGTCTGCGCTGTCGCCAGGCTCGACTGTGTCCGCGCAGACGGATCAGTCAACACGTGCAGCAGCAACAGCAACGGCAACGGCAACGGCAGCGTTCGACGGATCAGCGCACCACCTGCGACTCGGCTTTGTACCCGCGCTGAGCCATGCGGCCCATCTGCGCTCCGAGTCGCCGTCGGATCGGTTCATCGTCCACGACGGCTTGGAGGAGCCCATCTCCACCTTTGACCTGCACGAAGCCATAAACGCGGTCCAGTCTGTCCAGTCGCGTATCTACCTTGAAAAATCTGTCTTTCCGCTCCAGGAAAAACAGGAGGCACTGCTCCTTCGGCATTTTGTGCAGAACCAAGCTGGATGGGCAAGTTTTTCTTGTCTTC
>JRUC01000697.1:0-14027 GCA_000806385.1 Leptographium procerum
GGTGGAGGAGGTGGGCGCAATGGCGGCGGAGATGGGTATGCCGGAGCGTCCCAGAACCGATTCGGCTCACCGCAGTCGGCACGGCCTCAGCAACACCAGCAATACCAGCAATACCAGCAGCCGAATGGGCCCACCCCTCTACCCTACGCGACCGCGCCGTCGCAGACAGCTCAGCCCGTTGCGCCCTGGCCGTTTGCCGGAATGCCGTTCCCTCCGCCTCCTCCTCCACCTCCACAGTATGCAGCAGCTCCCGGTGCAGCATATGGTCATCATTCGACAGTGGCACCACCACCAGCAGCGGCTGTCGCTGCAGCAGCTGCCGTCCTGAACCAGTTCAATTGGCAGCAGCAGCAGCAGCAGCAACAACAGCAACAACAGCAACAGCAGCAGCGCCAACAGCAACAGCAACAGCAACAGCAACAGCCTCAAGTCACTTTTCCTTTCCAGCATGCCGTAAACCCGCCCTACGGCTATCCGGCACAGCAACAACAACACCAGCAGCAGCAGCAGCAGCAGCAGCAGCAGCAGCAACAGAGACAGGCTTGGCCGCCAGTTCCGCCACAGGTAGCAGCCACGCCGGGCTTCAACCCTGCGTCTTTCTCCTATTTTGCACAAGGCCAAGGACAAGGGCAGCCCGGTTGGGGACAGGGGCAGCCCCCTTCATCTTGAGGATGGCGTAGGGAAAACGTTTATATTTCGGACGGGAACATTTGCGGATGGAGTTTGAAAAAGGGCTTTTTTTTTTAAAGTACGAGTACAGGACCACGAGCACAGAAGGCACGGAGCACTGGGCACACAATGTAGATTAGAAGAACACGAAGAAGAAAAAAAGGAACACTTTTCAGGCTATTTCTGGGGTATCGGTGAAATCCGGATGGTGTGTCGGTGTTGTGTGCCCACAGCGGTGTGCGTCTTTTGTTCCATAATGTAATTGACTGTGGTAATGTGATAACCTTAATTGACGAGTATGTACATATATACGTAAGATACGAGTACGTACATACGGTACAACAGACTATGTTGTAGTGGCCTTGCTCTGGCGGGCCTGCAAAATGCTACGCTGGCCATAAGACCCGGCTGTTGGCATCACGGACTTTGCATGCCTTGTCCAAAACGTCATAAGAAGCGTCCTGGGCGGATATACGTTGCATCGTCTTCACGCTGCGCTCTGCACCAACGCTGTGAGGACTCGGTGCTAAATACAAACATCGCAAATGGGGATCGTCTTTGTCGTGTTTCAGAAAACAGGACTTGGACTAGTGGGGAAACACGTCTGCAAGTCAGGCTAAGATCAGGGCTGGGATAAGATACTTGTCTCTCGGTAATAAAACGAGTGTAGCACATGTGCCTTGCCGCCGAGACAAGCTCATTCTTGTTTCGAAACAGGCGGGAAGCTTATTTGGAAAACAAATTGCTCGAATCGCAGGCAAGAGCAAGCAACCGGAGTACTGTTACGTGTACGAGCACTCCATAATTGCATGTCCCAGCACATGCGACTCAGGCCGATCAAAGATGGAGGAACATTTCGCTCTCACACAGCGGCAGAAGCAAATGTCCACTACTGTGCAAAGATACGAGACTGAAGCATGAGGACCCCAATTGTGGCTGCGCATGAATACATATAATGGCGCCGCCAACGCGATATAGAATACAAATAATAGTTAAATAATACTGCGAGGGAATTAGAGAACGAAACCGTCCATTCTTCATCGAGAGGTGCTGCTTATCAGGACGAATATGGGCAAACGCTAGTAACGCGATCCCCTGTCCACTTCATTTCGTTTTGCCTTTAGCCGGCCAATGAGAGCGATCGCGTGCCTGGACTGGCACCTCCAAGCCCCATTAAATGGGCCATTTCTCTCGATCTGCAGGCACGAGGGTCCAACCTCCCCTGTTCTAGAGGATAATACTGGAAAGCCAACAGGTCGCCGCCAAAATTCACTCGTTGGCCGCCCCCTGTCTTTCTTTACAAGCACCGTCATCCTTATTCGTACTCTTTACTCGTACCCCTGGTATCTCGTACCACGTCTGTGTCCTCTCATATCTCACTATGTAAGATAGTACTGTACTATGTAGCTCTCGTAGGCTGTTCAGGCGCCGGGCGACAAGCCACGTCCTGGTGGCTCTTTCCTCTTCAGCGGTTGTCCCCATATGGCTGCAGCGGCCCCTCCTGCAAGTCGCAACTCCCTTGTCCCTCTCTGCATCTGCTCTCTTCCCACATTCCTTTTTTCGGCACTTTCTCTGCGGTGGGCTGCAGGTCCTCCTCCTTCTTTTCTCTCTTTTTTTCTCTCTCGTATCTCTTTTCATCTTCCTCCACTCTCTGCAAGTCCTCGTGAGACGTCGACCGACTCCCATTCTTTTATGTTATTTGTTCCTGGTGACGTTCGCACTCTACCTCGCTCTTTTTCATCGTCTCCGAATGAGACCGACGACATTCTTTTGATACCTCTGAATTCCAGCTGCACTACCACATATTACACTCATTCCCGATTTGACATCTTCGCGCCTTTAACTGGGCAGATCACAGTCTTTCCATTCCTTTCTTCCAGCCGCTTCGACCAGTCGTGAGATTTGCGAAACAGAGCCATTCCAACTCGCGGCGACCGGGCTCGAACCTGCGGCTCTTTTTCTGCCATCGTGTTCATCGTTTATTTTTATTTTTGAACAAGCGACAGCATTCACGCGACAACGACCGACAACAACGACCATCGACGCCATTGTCTTTCTTCTTGGTGACTCTCTTCACTCCCGAAAGAGCCGCCAAGCATGGCACAATCACCACAGCCAGGCCATCCTCAAGAGGTCCAACCCCGCGATGTCTGGGACAGCATTACCAGCGCCGTCGGACAGGTTTTTAATGGCCAGAAGGGAAAGACTATTGTTCAGACGGTCTACACCACGCAGGTGCCTTCCGGCTACACCGGAGCGCTGACGACCAAGACGGCTGACGACAGCAAAAAGACGACAGAAGCCGCCAAGGACACTACGACGACGGCAAAGACCACGACATCGACGCCAACAAAAACAGCAAGCACGACCACCAGCCAGTCGAAGACCACTAGCAGCACAGCCAAGGGGACAACTACAGCCAAGACGTCCTCAGAAACACTCGACAGCGACACGAGCTCCTCGTCCAAGACGACCTCATCGTCCACATCTGCGACTGCCGTGCTGACTCTAGACGCGACGACCACACAATCGACCACGTCGGCCACGCTGACCGCCAGCTCCACGTCGGCTGCTGCGACGGCTTCCAGCTCCTCGACGGCCACCAGCGGAACGTCTGCAGGTGCCAAGGCCGGCATCGCCATCGGCGTGCTGGGCGGTCTGTTAGTCGTTGGGCTACTTGTGTTTTTCCTTTTCCGCAGGCGCAAGCAGCAGGCCCAGCGCCAGCAATTGGACGACGATGAGAAGGTCAACGGGCCGTTTGGCGACCACGCTGCCATTGGGGGCGCTGCCGCGGGCAGTGCTGTGATCACCAGCGTTGCCGTTGGCGGGGCTGCGTCCTCACGTCTCAGTCTGCGTCCGGCGGCCCAGTTCCTGCCTGCCCTCGGCAACAACAGCGCCTCTTCTGCGGGTGGCGCACACAAGCAGCAGCAGCAGAAGGATAGCCACCCAGACCGCCGGGCCAGCCGCGGATCTGCCATCGCCTTGCAAAACCAGGCCCCGATGGCGAATCGTGCTGCCGCCGGCGCCAGCACTTGGGAGAGGCCTACAACCGGGACGAGCGCCAACTACAACCCTTTCGGAGACAATGCCGAGCGCGCAGAGTTGCCCACCACGCCAATCTCGCCCAGCTCGATCAATTCGAGCCAATCTGCCGGCCCACGGAGCCTACCTACCAGTGGCATGGCAGCCGGAGCCGCCGGAGCTGCGGCGGCTGGCGCTGCCGTCGGCTCACTGACCCGCAAGGCTTCCACGCGCAAGGATGGGCCCAAGGCTCTGGATCTCACATTGACCCCGCCCACCTTTGGTGCTAACTTGGGCACCGTGCCTGCCAGCCCCGCCGGCACCGAGTTCAGCTTCACCTCTGAAACAACAGACCGTCCTCCCCAGGGCCCTTCGGTCAGCGGTGCTGCCATCGCCGCTGCAGGCGGCCCGGCCACCTCCACCGTGCATCGTGTCCAGCTCGATTTCAGCCCTACGCTGGAAGACGAATTAGAGCTGCGTGCCGGTCAGCTTGTTCGCCTGCTCCACGAGTACGACGATGGATGGGTAAGCTCTCCTGTGCCGCCAGTCGACTGATCATAGCCTGGTTGTAGAAGCTTCACTAATTTATCTGTCTCAGGCACTGTGCATCCGTCTCGATCGCTCGCGGCAGGGTGTTGTCCCTCGCACATGCCTGTCTGCTCGCCCGGTGAAGCCCCGCTCGCCTCCGGGTGGAGGCCGCCCTGGCCCTCCAATCAACCCCAGCGGCCAGCCCCGCCCGATGGGTCCGATGGGACCTAAGGGTCCGAACCGCCCGCAGCCGTCTTCTGGTCGCCCGATGACGCCACAGGGTGGCCCTCAGACAATGGGCCGGCCTCAGTCGCCATATGGAGGACCGCAGAGCCGACCATCCTCGGCTGCTGGAGGGCGCCCGATGAGCCCAGCGCTTGGTGCTGGCGGTCGTCCGCAGTCCCCCGCCATACGTAGCCAGCCACCATACCCAAACAGCAACCAATCTCCATACCCGACTGGCAGCCGACCGCAAAGCCCCAGCGGGACACCGCCCCAGCAGGCCCGGCCATCGGGATCGAGCCCGCTTGGCGGGACGCCCAGCTTGCGGAACGGACCCATTGGCAGAAAACCAGTTCCGGGACAGGCCTATTAGAGCTGGACCTGCCTGTTGGTGACCCACGGCTGTAAGCGTCTTATCCGTGGTGTTCCAGCTATAGAGTTGGGGAGTTTGTATCGCCCGTCCTCTTTGGCGCGGCTGGGGGACACGGCGTTCTCGCGCAAGCAGCGGTTACAATTTTTCATTATTGTTATTTTTTGGCATATTATGAGGGGGGGTGGTGGTGATGGGAAACGGAAACGCGTTCTGAATGAGGGGATTTCCGCTTCTGAGTCTGGCCTTTTTTTTGTAAGAAAAAAGGATATCTTCAACTTTTCGATTCTCTCTGTTTTGCAAGCCGGTTGGATACCTGTCTCTCATTTACTGTTCTATTCTTTTCCAACCCCAGTCTTGTTTTTCTTTTCATGTCACTTCATTTAAAAGGGCCCTTTTTGGTATGAGTTGGATGTTTTCTTTTCTTTCAGAGGCCCTGTTTGATAGGTAGAAAGTAATAGTGTACGACTAATTGCTACACGCAATCTGTAAAACTATTCAACAACAATATATTTGCTGAAAGAAACTCGTCCCTGCTTTAGGCCAGGAGCCATATATCGAAACTGCTTCGAAACTATTTTTGGAAAGGAGAGTGAGGCGAGAGGTGCATTCCCGCACCAGATTAAAAATTGACATGTGACTAATAAAATCGTCGGCATTCTGCCAGCTATACTCCCGTACACGATGCACGAAAAGAGACTGCGACGATGCGCTAGTCGTTGAAGAAATAGTGAAAGAAAGAAATAAGAAAAATACTTTTCCTTTCTCCCATGCCGTGCCCGAAAAATTGAAACATCAAACGTTGTATCAAACGTTGTATCAGACTGCTTCCCGCGCAAAACAATTCCTTTATCAAAACATTAAAACATGCCTGGTACTTGCTTGAATCCCACGAAACAAAGGCAGAACATGAACGACATTAAAACCCCCAAAAAGAAAAACAAGAAAAATGAAAAATGAAAAGACCAGCGTCCAAGATCTCTCTCCTAGCCAAGGGTCGTAGTCGGTAACATCATATTTTCATGCCCGTTCATTCACTGACCACCGCCGCTTTGCGGACGTCATGTCGTGCACCGGCTCCGTGTCCGCGGGTGACTGTGGCTGCGTCGACCACAACCCCCCAATCGCAGCTTTGCCCAGCGGCGAGAATGCCGCCGACGGCGAAGCCAAGGCATCCACCCGTCCATTGCGGCCTCCTGGCTCGCCGCTGGTAGCGTTTTTTCCATTTCGTGTTGTCGTGGTAGTCGTAGCCGATGTCGGATGTGAGGTGAAAGAATAGGGGGCGGTGGTGCCATTCCCAATCTGAGTCTTAGCTGCAGTCGCGCCGGCCGCGGAGGCTGCGGACGACTTTGGCTGCTCCTTTTTCTCATCCATCTTCTCATCCTTCGTCTCCGAGACACTCTCCGGGCCGAAGCTGAGAAGGATCTCCATGTCGTCGTCCGCCCTCACATCGTCGTCAAAACTTCTGGCGCTCATCGGTGACCAGAGCCCGAATGATGGCCTGCTGGAGCGACCCAGGGGGCTGGACACGGTGGTTGGCGACGAGAAGCTTGTGACCCCACTCCCGACGGTGATGCCGCCGCTGCCACCATTGCTGCGAGGCATGGTATTGATGGTGGAGGACATCCACTGGGGGCGTGTCGCGGTACCGGACGGCCGTCGTCCTGTCCCGTAAGACGAGCCTGCCGAGGTGCTCCTGTGAGCGGCGAAACCGTTCTCCCCGAAACCGACGCTGGAGAGAGCAGACGACAGCGAGTTAGAGTGGCGGGCGCGCGTGCCGAGGGCGCCAGCGATGCTGCTGGATCGGGACACGGATGGCGTTGAGGTGGTTGACCGCAGGTGGTCGGTGCTGGCGAAGAGCTTCATCTCGTAGTACTGGTTGAGAGGAATGACCCCATTGGGGTTGTGCAGGAGATCGGTGCCCATGGTTGACCTGACCCTGCTGCCGGCTCTGCCGGCTGTGTGGTTGTGGCTAACCGACGTCGTCGGCGCCGCCTCCATGCCCGGCTTCCGCGCAGCTGCCGTGAGCGACGAGAGGCCCACGTCCATCAGGACCGGATGCTGTGTTATGGCGCCGATCAGCGCGTTGCACCCGGCTCCGTGAGATACGAGGATGACTACCGACTCGTCGATGTAGTCGTCGTCCTCGCCGTCGGCCGTCATGCTGTCGTCTTCGATTGCGCATTCCATCGATCGCCTTCCGCTTGAAGAAGGCGCCTTGAAATGAACTAGCTTCGTCACCGGTTCCGTGGGGTCATCGCTGGTCGTATACCAATCCACTAGATGCTGTAGACCCTTGCGGAATCGCCGGTGCATCGCTGTCCACTCTTCTCCAAACTCACCGCCGTCACCCCAGTCGAGTGGCGGCCTCATTGAGTCCCACTGGTAGTCTACCTCCACACAGGCGTCCCGGGCGTGCGCAACATAATCCACCGGCGCCGGTGTCTTAGAAGACAGGGAAAACTGTGGGATAGGTGCCACGTAGCCACCGGGAATGGGGCGTATGCCGTTTCCAGCCCTTCCACGGGTATTTAGCCAGTGCGGGCTTGTAGGATCTCCGTTCTTAGGTGAGAGCAGGCTGTCAGCCGCGAGGTTCTGGACCGGTGGGGCTACCGGCATAGTGTTAGATGTCGGCGTGTCTTTGTCTCTGTCCTCGCCCTCGCCCAGTCGGGCTGACCAAGAACTTATGGGCGAGCCCCCGCCCCACAGCTGGCTGGTGGAGTGCGAGTACGTATGTCCAGGTGTGTATGTGAAGCTCGAGTAGTCCTCTCGGCGCAGAAGGTCGGCTTTGGCACTAGCGAGCATCAGGTGCGAGCCGGGAGGCGGGGTGATGAGTTCGAAGTAGCCGGGCGAAAGCCACTCGCCCAGGAAGGCATCTAGACGCATGACAGTCTTTTTTATTTTGGCGGCCGCCTCTTTCGGGCTGTCGCCATCGGATGAGACTGCAGATGTATTCTGGACCGAGGGCTGCTGCGGCAGGGGCGATAGGGGCGACGGAGGCTCTAGGTTGCTGGGGGCAGTCTCTAGAGGCCGTGGGTCAGAGGCGAGGCCGGCGGCGATGGCAATGGAGGTCTGTATGCATCGCAAGAATGGCGAGCTGTGAATGACGACATTGTAGCGGCGTTTCTTGGAGGGAGGGACAGCATCCCCGTTGGCGACTGTAGGGCTGACTGGGGTGGAGGCGACGCTGGGGCTGTTTGGGGTAGAGTGAGGCTCGCTAGGGTCATTTTCACGTAGGATGTTTCCAATGCGCTGGCCGATGGTCCGCGACTGCACCCAGCCTCCGTAGGTCAAGGGTGGGTCGTATGGTGTGGGCGAGGAGAGATGCCATAGTTTATCGGCAGCATCGAGACGGCTCCCATGCCTGGTTTTGGTCAGAAGAGCAGGTACAAGAAAGAGAGGAAAGACAGACGGAGAGCCACAGACCTAACGATGAAGATATATGCAGGGGGGCGGCCCATTGCAGGAGGCAACGGTGAGAGGATATGGTGGCGGTCGAGTCGAGTTGAATCCTGACAAGCAAGCTTGTCAGTAAGAACAGAGTGAGATGCCTGCCAATACTTTACATAATATACGAGTAGCTCGGAGGAGGAAGAGAGAAGGGGAGCTTCGTTCGTATGCCTCAGATGGGGCTACTTGCGAAGTCACAAGATAATAGACAATAATGGCGTGACGATGGAACGTGGCCAAAGCAAGATTCCCGTCTTCCTAGGCAGCAGGGATGAAGTAGGTGCGAGAAAACGAGCGATGGCAGACGCGAGGCATAGGCTGTGCAAAGACTCACCTTGAATCAGCCGGTGTATTCGTATTATGGCACCGCCATACGGGATAGAAACTGATACAGGACGGAACAAGTGAGAGAATATGAAAGGAGGAACAAAAAAAATAAAGTTTGTGGAGGGCCTCGTTGGAAGCTGTGGTAAATCCGAGAGCTTCTTAGTCGGTAGAAGGAGACGATATATCGAGAGAAACACGAGGGAAAGGGGGACTATGCTATTGGCCAAGCAGGGAATGAAGGGAAGCAGAAAAAAAAGAAATGAAAAAGCAATAAAGGTTTGCTGACCACCACAAGCGGCCGGGCAAGAGCAGACGAGTCGGGGAGGATGGCGAGGCGAGGAAAGAAAATGAGCAGTCCATGGGACCAAATTTCCCCTCCGATTTGTCACATGTAATGTATAAAGTTGCGCGGGCGCATATCTGGCAGCACAGGAGGAAAGCTGCTAGCGCGAGAAGATTCCCATACGATTAGACATGTCGGGGCGATTAGTTTCTTCTCAAGCGGCTAGGGATAGCTGTTAGCTGCTGGACTACGGGCTTCGGTGCTCCGACTTTAGAGCATTTCGTGTGGGGGGACCTGTGCACTAATGCAGAGTCTTCTGGCGGGGCGGATCTGTACTGCATGCGGGCGGAAATTATGTAACAGGGCGTTGGCATGCACTTATGCAGTATTGTCAATGACGAGTTTCCGTAATTACTGCGTATTTCGAGTCGGATTTATCAGCAAAAGGGGGCTTGCATAGCTGCTCTTCGTGTCCTGCAGACAACGACGGCGAACCGTTAAAAACGAAACGATCCTGACATTGCCATCCGAAGAATTGAACCAATAAAAAGAAGAAAAAGGAACGGAAAAAGGAACAGGAAAAGAAAAAGACATCCGCGATGAGAGCCAATCGGTGGATGCCGGCAGTGCTGCACTCGGCCCTGCTGGCCCTGCTGGCAGCAGCTCCGGCCGGGGCAGAGCACACGAGCAACTGGGCGGTACTGGTGTGCACGTCACGGTTCTGGTTCAACTACCGACACCTGGCCAATGTGCTGTCGATCTACAGGACGGTCAAGCGGCTGGGCATCCCGGACTCGCAGATCATCCTGATGCTGCCCGACGACATGGCGTGCAACCCGCGCAACGCGTTTCCGGGAACGGTGTACTCGAACGCGGACCGGGCGGTGGACCTGTACGGCGACAACATCGAGGTGGACTATCGGGGCTACGAGGTGACGGTGCAGAACTTTATCCGGCTGCTGACGGACCGGGTGGGCGACGAGATGCCGCGCAGCAAGCGGCTGCTCACCGACGACCGCAGCAACATCCTGGTGTACATGACGGGCCACGGCGGCAACGAGTTCCTGAAGTTCCAGGACGCCGAGGAGATTGGCGCTATCGATCTGGCCGACGCGTTTGAGCAGATGTGGGAGAAGCGGCGCTACCACGAGATCCTCTTCATGATCGACACCTGCCAGGCCAACACCATGTACAGCCGGCTGTACTCGCCCAACATCATCGCCACCGGCTCGTCCGAGCTGGACCAGTCGTCGTACTCGCACCACGCCGACAGCGATGTCGGCGTGGCCGTCATCGACCGCTACACGTACTACAACCTCGAGTTCCTCGAGACGCAGGTGCCCGACCTCGGCAGCAAGAAGACGGTCGGCGATCTCTTTGACTCGTACGACTACGAGAAGATCCACTCCCACGCCGGCGTGCGCTACGACCTCTTCCACGGCGGTGCCCCGGCTGCCCGCAGCCGCCTGGTGACCGACTTCTTTGGCAACGTGCAGAACGTCGAGGTGGATGGCGGTGCTTCCGCTGCCGGGGCTGAAGGGGCCAAGAACAGCACCGCGCTCGAAGAGGACCTTCTGGCCATCAGCCGGACGATTGCGGCGCTGCAGGAGCGAGCAAAAGAGGCCGAGGCAGAGGCAGAGGCGAAGGCCCCTGGGGCAAGGGCAAACACACGAGCATCCGCCAACGCCTCGCTGACAGAGAACCGCCCGGTGGCCACAGACAAGAACAAGATCCAGGCGGCCATGCAATCAGCAAAGCCGCTGACAGACGACCACTGGTGGTCTAAGAAGGTGCTGGGAGCATCAACGCTGGCCGGATGCGCGCTGCTGTGGGGTCTCAGCTCCTACCTGGAGGCTTGAGTTGGTGGCCAGCAAGGCTGCTTCTCGGTTGTATATAATGTACCACTATCATGTTGTGTCTTTTTTTGGTTTCCTTTGCTCTTATGCGATGTAACGACTTGAGGCGTTGTGTTTATGCGCGGGGGAAAAAAATTGTGCAGAGGCAGGCTTGACTACGAGCCGACATAGAGTAAGAAGTGCAACATGCATTTTATGATATAGCAGTACGAGGAAAATAAAAAGCGAAGTTTTTACTCCGCTGGGCATATTTGTTCGATGAGACGCTAGTCAGCGATTGATACATAGTAGCTGCTTTAGAAGCTTCAGAGCTTCGGAGCTCTTTACCCCCACTATCGAAACGGCCCTTTGTTTGTTTTTGTTTTTGTATTTTTTGTATTTTTTTTTAGACCAGCATGCGCCGCGACGCCTGCCGGCGCTGAGACTGTCATACGGATACCATGAACGCACAGAGAAAAACAAGGGTGAGAAGATGCGAGCAGAAGCAGGAGGAAAAACCAAAACCAAACCTGTGAAACAGCAGCAAATATCTTAAAACGTACAGAAAACGCATGCTGACTCAGCAGCAGAAGCGACACAAGGCGACGCCCCTGCGGCCGCTCACGCTGCGCTCGGCGCCCTTTGCCAAGCGGGCACTGGCGTGGTCGCCAGACGCAGAGCTGGCTGTGGCTGCAGATGACTCGGTCTATGTGTTTGTGCCGCAGTTTGGGGGGGACGAAGACGACAATGTGGAGGCGGACGAGACGGATGGCGCGGACGAGGATGGCGACCTGCTAGACATCCAGGACATCCCGATGGCCGACGCCGGCGATGGCGTTGGCGATGGCGGTGGCGATGGCGGCGGCTACGATCCGCTTGCCACGACGGAGACAGAGACGCGCAGTCAGTTTGCGGCCGGCAGCCTGCACATCCCGGTGTCCAACCCACCGCTGGACGTTCGCGTCAACCAGCGGCTGTACGAAGCGGCCGGGCTTCAGTTTCCATTTGGAGGAGGTGGTGGTGGTGGCGGCGGCGGCGAAGACGATGACGGTGATGGCGAGGAAGGGCAGCCAGAAGAAGCAGAGCGAGAGGAGGGACTGACCAAGCGCAAAAAGAAAACCGGCAAGACCAAGACCAAACCAAAGGCAAAAACTAGGGGCCACGGCAGGAGCAGCACGGGTCCCCCAGCTGTGCGGGACAGCAGTTACTACCGCAGGCCAGGCGGTGCTGGAGCCGGTCCTCTAACGGCCGTGGCGGGCACAATGAACTCGGCCGTGGCGCTGGCCTGGTCGCCGGCCGGGGTCGGACGCAACCGGCGGGCAGTGCTGGCGGTGCTGTCGTCGGCTGGGGTGGTGGCTGTCTACGGCGAGGGCGAGGGCGACGACGATGAAAACAGCGAGGGAGAGGGGGGCAAAGACAGCACAAAAGGGCGGCAGCCTACGCGGCACTACGACACGTCTCGATGGGAGGTGCTGTGGGCAGTGGGCGAGAGGCTCGTGGTGCCGCCGCAGACGCAGATGGGCGAGTGCGTCGTGTCGTTTGCGTGGAGCGGCGCGCTGGAGAGGACAAATAGCAGAAGTAGCAGCAGCAGCAGAAGCAGTAGCAGTAGTGCCCTGCTGCTTTACCGCACCGACCAGGACGAGATCGTGGTGCTGCGCGTCGGCCGCTCTCGTCCGGCCTGGCACGTCTACGAGGTGGCGCGGTTTGCCGCTGCCGGGCCGCACTCACCGCTGCCAGACTCGGCAGCCAATGCCCATTTTGTGCCCGGGGGCACGGCGTTTGGTCTCCGATGCAGCCCGTGGCTGGTGCAGGCCGGCAGCGAGGGCGGCGAGGACGGCGATGACAGCAGCGTGCAGGTCTGTCTCGTCGGCTACCTGGCGCACAACTACGTGGGGTTCCGGCGGGTGACGGTGAAGACGGCGACGGCAGAAAAAGGCCAGACATCCGTCGACGTCAGAGTCGACGATGAGGACGTCGACGGCCTCTGCCTCTTCCTCGGCACCGACGCTTTTCTCGAGTGGGAGGACGGCATCTGGACCGTCGACGAAAGCAGTACCGACGGAAGCAACCACGTCTGCCGCGGCGTCGTGGCCACACCCCTGGTGGCTCGGCCTTTTGAGGTCGTCCTGCAGGCCGGCTCTGCCGTCGCCGCTCGCGGTCCACCGCCGGCCCACGACCTGTCGGCCTGCGGCGCCGCCTATCCGTCAGCCGAAGAGGCCCGAACCAATCCGATCCAGGGTGAGTTTCTCCGGCACTTGCATGCATTCCCACCACTTCTAACAGCTCTACCACCCCCTCTCCTCTAGACCTCATAATCCACCCTCCTACCACCGACAACGGCCCGCCTGCTTACACGCTCGTCCGCCTTTCTGCCACCGCCACAAACGACGACTGGTACGAGACCGGTGGCGGCGGCCCGCCCTCGCACGCCCTCGATCCCCGCCCACCAGCCTGGCCCCAGTGGACGCTCGATATTGCCCGCAAGGTCAAGGTGAGCGCTATGCCGGGCGTCGGCGAAGACGCTGACGCAGACGAGGCCGAAGTTGAGGCCGAGGATTTTGTCGTGGACCCTGCCATCGACCTTGCCATCGACCCCGAGCTTGATCCCGAGCTTGATCCCAGCCTCCACCTTCACGACGACCGGAAACCTGTCCCCCTCCGCCTCGCCGCTACCAGCGTCCCCGAGCTGTATCTGCATCGCGCCCGCCTCTGGGGTCTCGCCCTCGCTCCCGGCGGCGGAGGCGTGACTGCCGTGCTGGTCACAGAGCACGCCGCCCACCAGGCCGACCGCGGTGGCTGGTATCGCGACCGGAGCCGCGTGCTATTTGGCTGGCCGGACCGCGAGGCCGCCGCCGCCGCCGCAGACGTGCCTGCGAGCAGCACGTCGCCTTCGCATTCGCCCCCTCTTCCTCGTGCTACCAATCACGTGACCAACTTCTATCGCTCACCCGTCTCGACCGAGGCCCGCATGTGGTCCTGGATGTACGGCGGCGGGCCGCCCGTGCTGCCGGCTATCCGCACACGTCTGGCGATGTCGGGCATCAGGCCGACGCAGACCTGTGCCATCTGCAGCGCGCCCATCGACAGCGATGCCGACGCCGATGTCAGTGCCGATGCTAGTGCCGATGCCGATGCCGAGGCACCGTCAGCCAGCCAACAGGCGACAATGGCCACCTGCACCCGCGGCCATGTCTTTGACCGCTGCGGTGCTACCGGCCTAGCCATCCAGCGGCCCGGCTCCTCGCGCGTCTGTGGCGTCTGCGGCAGCCGCACTCTCCGGGCAGACGCCGTGGCCGGCATGGTCAACGGCCGCGGCGACAGC
>JRUC01000699.1:0-13991 GCA_000806385.1 Leptographium procerum
CCCCCCCCCTCTCCCCGGATAGACGCCTTGCTTCTCTGGATTTTCTGCGTTGCTTTTTTTTCATATGTTTTTTCCAGATGGCTGCTTGGGATTTCATGTTCACAGGCCACACGACCTTGGGTTTTATTAGACGATTTTCAATGCCTCAAGATATTTTCAGCGAGTTTCAGCGAGTTTCAGCAAGTTTCAGCAAGCGAGATCAAATGATTCAGCGGTCTTGGGTATCTTACGAGGGGAGGCTCGTTCAACAGTTTAGAATGATTGTATGGTAGCAATGCGGAATGAAGAAAACGAAAACAACACGGCAAGATGATATTCACAGCCTTGATTTTTTTTTTATTTTTTTTTTGATTTGTTTTGCAAAGATGAATTAATTACCACACAAATACCAACAACGCCCCATGTTATGCAACACAAGATTTAATACATGCACGATGCCAAGTGGAGGTTTCACCCGTAGCTCCCAGCAGTTCGCATCGAAAGAAGAAAAAGCCAAAAGAAAAGGTCATGCAATTAAGTTACAAAATAAATAGAAATCGACGAAAGAGCACCGAGGCACGGCAAGGCTGACCGGTCAGATTATCGGGTCGTTTACCTGGATCAGGCCTGGTGCTGCTAGCGTCTTCACCGGCACGTCGTCAGGCGTAGAAAAGTTCTGGCCAGCAGTCAGGGCGGCAATGGTGAGGCCCTCCATGATGTACTCGGTGAAGGGAAAAGCGGCCTGAAATGTGATGCTGCTGCCAACCCAGGAGGCATTGACAATGGGCGTGCTGAGGGGACTGTCCTGACCGGTGAAGTAGGTGATAAAGAGCGCGTCCTCGGCCGCAGTGGCGTTGCCGACAAAGCCGGCAGCCGCAGAGACGCCAGTGAGATCAGCAGAGAAAGTGACGATCTGGTCAAGCGGCTCGAGGTTGGCGGCACCGCCAGCCGACACGCCGCTCTCGATGGACAGGGCCGGGAAGATTGGGATGGGAATGTCGGCAACGTCAAAGGGACAGGAGACGACGAAGCCTTGCAGGACAGAGTAGGCAAAGGAGGCGACGCTGGTGGTCAGAAACGGTTTCTGAGACGGCTTCCGGTTCAGCAGGCTGCGGTAAAAGCCGTTCTGCTCGCCCTCCTGGCCGATGACGGAGGCGACAGCGCGCACGGGACCTGAGTCGCCGTTGACAGCCAGAAGCTGGGCCGCGTCCTGCAGGGTGCCGAGGACGACGCTGGTAAAGGTCTCGGCCAGGGAGATGGCATCGCCCAGACTGGTGGTGGGGAAGGCGTATGTGCAGGACTCGGGCACAAGCGAGGCGCCAAAGTGCTCCAGCACGCCCTTGGCGTTCAGGCTGTGCAGCTCCTCCTGGGCGATGACGGTCTTGAGGACGTTCACGAGAGAGGTGCGCTCGGCGGGCCAGGGCACCTCGAAGCCTGGCACGTCGTGGGTGACGTTGTAGAGCAGCGACGTAAAGAAGGCGACCTCAAAGTTCTCGTTGAAGGCGATCAGCTGGAAGGCCGGCAGGCTGTCGTTGGACAACTTTGCTGGTGGGGCCGCGTTGGGCAAGGACCCGCCGGCCTCGCGACCGATGGCGTCGAGCTGCGTCGCGTTGGGGTTGGGGAAGCCGTCGCTGGGCACCTGCGTGCTGTTGGAGGGCGTCGGCATCGGCGCAGCGCTGGCGGGACCGGCAGCCAGGAGCAGCAAGGCCGCTGCGGCAGCGGAGGCGAGGCAGAAGAACATGATGGAAGCTGCGGAAGCTGCGGAAGCTGTTAGGTTGTAAGAAGGAGGTCCTGGTGATGTAGACCGAAGGTGAATATGAAAAGGGAAGAGTATCAACAGTGAAGAGTGAAGAGTGAAGCAGAATATGGACTGGAAGGAGACGATCTGAGGAATGATTTTCGATAGACAGGGCAGAGGGGAGATCATGGATTTTATATCCAAGGACGACTTACCAGAGACAGAAGCAGAGATCCGACGACCGTCCATGTGCTCTCTCTCATGCATCTTACTCTTGTGTCTCTTCCCTGGTCAGCCAGTCAGCTCCTACCAGTGGGTTCCTTTGTCTCTCTCGCCTATGCGCATGTCTCCAAGCGGTTGCGATGACGCAGAAAGACAGACGAGTGAAGCGGATGATCCACTCCCCCATCCGGAACGACTCGACATTGGAGATCCCAATCGACTCTGCCAGCGCCTCTTTCCTCGGATGCGCAGCCTTCCGGCAAACCAGCCACGGCTAGCCGGAAAGAAACATAGATGCAAAGATATCAGAGGCAAGCTTCCTAAAAAAGAAATAGGAAAGGTGGGCGCAGGATGAGAAACCAAAAAAAGGCCCAAGCAGGGCCGTGCTCTTGGCCTCTGGAAGGCCCGGCATCATGGGAGAAACAAAACAGTTTCCCTCGGACGGTCCAATAAGAGATGAGACGAGCGCCCGTTTTCTGCCCCCGCGTCAGCGTGTGCTGTGCCCCTCCTACTTCTGTAATACCATGTCAGGAGCCAGCCAAAGCCCAGCAAACAAACTTATTTTTAACAGGGGCCAGGGGCTGAGCAGGTGGGGCAGATGTGCTTTTGGTTGGCTGGCAGGCAGAGGAAACAATGAAACAAGCACTCCCGTACGTCGTAGTCCCGTATTCCAGAACGGATGCCCGCAGATCCGCAGGGCAGAGCGAAAAAGCTTGGCTCAAAGAAACTCGGCCAGGGTCCCACTCGGTTTTCTTAGCGGATGACGCTGGTGTCAGATGGGCCTGCAGAAGGCCTGTTGATGGGGCTATGAGTTCCCCCGAAGCAGAGCAGTCAAAAAGCCAAACCCGGCACCGTCGTTTGTCCGTGTCAGACATGAGAGCGTTATGGATCTTCTGAAGACCGAGATGACGCGCACGGTGAAGAAGAAAAGAGAGAGAGAGAGAGAGAGACGAAGATAGACGAAGAACGGGAAAGGAGGAATGATCAAGACCAGATCGCGACCGGTCGCTGCTTCCTGCGGTCTGCTTCCTGCGGTCTGCTACCTTATTTAGCCGCTCTTTGCTCAGTACCGAGCAACCAGTCGTCCCTTCCGCCGCTGCCATCCCTTGTCATAATTGCCGCCTGTATTCCGTATTTTTGAGGTATCTTTAGATACATGCACAGTGTGGCTGGTGCGGTGTCCAGCCTACCTGGCCGCATCGTGTCGAACCCAGAGCCAGTCTCTTCCCACAGGCGCGATTCTTCCTTTGGTGTGGCCCGCTCCTTCTACGAGGTACAGCGCTTGTCGCTTACGGAGTGCATTGTGCAGCAGGCAGAATCACGTGCAGGTAGGCGCAGCCACAATACTCCCTGGCAGGTCCGATTTCTTTGAGCTGGCTCGGATACTCACGATTCCGGAACTTTGGCCTTTGTTCTTCCCGAATGAGTCCAAAACGGTTTCGATCACTTTAGGCATCCCTCTTTTTTTCTTTTTCTTTTCCTTTTGCTGTAAGTACCAGGCAGGAACAACTGTAAAAAGTAAAAAATTACTGCATCATTTCTACATCAATTTTGCAAGGTTGTACTTTCTGGGCATTTTGCCAACTTTCCATCACAAATGGTGACAGATGAGCCCATGACAAATTACTTGACACACACAAGACACACAGCAACGATCTGTTCCGCACATCGGAGTGCGTCTTTTTTTTCTGTTTGCCTTTTTCCCTCGTACAAAGAACCTGCATTATTCTAAACTAGGATATGGGACGCTCTACTTTTCGCACAAGATGTATTCGTATGGAGGGCCGATCACCGGATACACGACGTACGAGTACTACGTTCATACTTGTACAAACAAGCTAAAGTTATCAGATCCGCTCTCTCGCCCTCAAAGCTCGTTGGAGACTTTTTTGCATTGCATCCCCACATTGTGCAAGTACGGAGCAAATGACAGCAGGACTGTTGTGTCCAAGATGGGGAAGGTGAAAAGAGAGACAAATGTCGATCTTGTCTGAGAACGGGATGGAGCTGCAGAAAGAGAAACAGTAACAGGGACCAAATACGAGCCCACCTTGACGCAAAAAGCTCAAGCTGTTCGAGAGTACAGTCCTCGATCCGGAACTTCCTTCACAACAATCGAGTCGGCCTCGGATGAAATGGAACCCTTTCTCCGCTCAGCAGGGAGCTAAAGCGATCATTGCTCAAGCTGGACTGGAGAGAGTGAGATGAGACAGGTGGTCAATAATAGCCCAGAGAAAGAGCCGGATGTCATGCTTTTTCTGTAAACAAAGTTACTGCCGAACATGTGCTCGAATGCACTTCATACAACGCTTGTCCTTCTAGGGCCACCTCGTTTGAGCTGCCGCGTCTCATATTTCGTTGGCCTTATGTACTTCAGTAAGTGTCCCAATTTTCATAGCAACGGCAAGATGGCCGAGTGGTCTAAGGCGTTGGATTTAGGCTTTCTAGTCACTTGTGGCTTTAAAGAATATTTCCTCCAATCCGAAAGGGCGAGGGTTCGAATCCCTCTCTTGTCAGTTTTTTGGCGCCCGCAGGCAAATTGTTTTTGCCTCCCGTTATCATCACCGTATATATTTGCCCACAGAGCATTATCATCAAACAAAGGCCATGGGGCGGTGGTTTTCTTTTACTTTTTATTTTTAACCTGCAATTTCTACTCTGCTGATTTAGTCAACCTTCTCCATGTCTTCCCATCTGCTGAAGATGATGTCCTTGCCTGTCTAGATTGATATGCTGCAAGCCAGCTGTATTCGCCCAATAACTGATACTCCTCATCTTCCAAGCCAGATACAAACACAATCATGCATGAACGCCGCCCTGCCGCCCCTCCCTCAGGATAATCAGAAGCCCCCCGTTGACGGAGTCGGCAGAGGCCTTCAAAACAGCAGAAACAGAATATAATAATACAGCCCCGACCTTGACAATAGAGTATCTCCCCCAGCTGACGGGCTCAAAATTTTGTCTCTACCGGTTCCTTCCATGTCTCTCAGTCCCGTCTGAGCCCATTTCCCGGTTTTAGTAAAAGTAGTAATAAGCCTGGATGCAACTTTGTGCAGCCCCGAAGTAGAAATCGCCGCAACCCAAATGGTCACGTCGCCCAGTGATATACAAGTGTGCACCGTATCTTGAATAAAGACAGATCAGCCGTATCAGCCGCACCAGCCGCATCAACCGTCCATGTGCCCGTCAGCAATGGCCAGACGCTGCTTAGTGGTCTTGGCCTTCTTTGCGCTCACACGCTTCTTCTTGCCACCCCCAGCATTGTCGGCTGCCTCAATCGGCGTCGCCGTTCCCGAGGCCTTGTTGTCGTCGAAATTGCCCTCGCCTGCACTGGTTAGCTTATCGCCAGGATGTTGGGCAAGAGGAAAGGCACACGGAGAAACTCACCTTCGTGGTACATCTCGTCGAGGCTGGCACCATTGCCATCCACATCCACATTGCGCTTGCGTTTGCCGCCGCCGCGCTTCTTGACCACCTTGTCTAGCTCCCCGCTCGCCAGCATCTCCTTCTCGCGACGCTCGATCATCTCGGCCTGCTCGTCGTCTGCTAGCCACAAAGCGATATCGCGGTTGCGGCTGTCCTGTGCGCGACGGCCCGAGAAGTCCACGCCCAGAGACGCGGCACCGCCGCCCTGGATAACCACCCGTTGCACTTCTTCCTTTTGCAGAGCGCGCTTGCGGATGCGCTCCTCGATCGTGCCCCGTGTGATCATCCGGTACACTGTCACCTGCCGCGTCTGGCCGAGACGATGTGCTCGGTCCATGGCCTGCGAGTCGATCGTCGGGTTCCAGTCGGAGTCGTAAAAGATAACCGTGTCGGCCGATGTCAGGTTGATGCCCAGACCACCGGCACGCGTCGAGAGCAGGAAGATGAAAATCTCAGGTCGCGTCTGGAAGTCGTGCACCGTATCGCGACGGTCCTCCAGCTTGGTGGAGCCATCCAGCCGACAGTACTTGTAGTTGCGGTACGTCAGATACTCCTCCATCAGATCGATCATACGCGTCATCTGGAAGTAAAGGAGCACGCGATGTCCGCCTTCCTTGAGCTTGAACAGCAGCTCATCCAGCTTCGCCAGCTTGCCCGAGTCTGTCACAAACCTGCGCATTGACGGTACCGAAATGTTTGTGAACCGCTTCTTTTCTACATCTGGAGCTGGCAATAGAGACGGCGTCGGGTATTTGTTCCACGGCACTTGTTGCAGCACCATCGCCTTCTCCTCTACCGGGTTGGGTCCAAATAGCACACGTCGCGTGGGCACGTTGAAAAGCAGGTCTTGCCGCTCCATCACCGTCCTCCGACCGCTGCTGGTCAGCTCGATAGGCGGTGCGGACGCGTTGTTGCGCCCGGCCTGCTCGACACGGGTCAAGCCAGTATTGTCGTACGCGGTGCGAGAGACATTCAACAGCGAATGTAGCACACCCTCGCTTGTGATTTCGGCAAGGGCAGAACGGCTGTTCCGCTCTCGGATCTGGAAAAGGGTGTGCGCTGGAGTAAATCCAGACCGAGTAGGCCCGCTCTCCGCATTTTCCGCCCCGCCGTCATTGTCGTAGACTACCTTTAGGCGGTCCAGACGAGAAGGGAGTCCGACAGCGGAAGAATGCTTTGTAGCGATGTCGACGCCGCGCTCAAAAATGCCGCTGTGTGACGCCTTGTACGCCTCGCCTGGGCTGGTGTCGGCAAAGCGCAGCCATGAGAAGGTGCCATCTCTGTTAGAGCTGTCGCGGATGTTCTCGGGCGTCCAGATGTTCATCATTTCTTGCAGATACTTGCTGCGGAAACCAGCCACCGCATTGTTGCGGCTTGGCGACTGGAGGCGTCCGTCCTCGGCGGCAACCAGTCGGGGCACGTCGTATTCGATCAAGCTGCGCGTCGAGTAGCCGACGGGTATGACGGCGCCCTCGCGGCTGAAAGACTCCGTCTCGGCGAAGTAGCTCATGACAAACGGCGACGTTGTATCGGCACGCTCGAACAGATCCGGGTGGTTGCACACCTTGCGGAACTGCATGACCAGATTCATCAGCGTCTTGGAGTCGTTCTCGTCCCCTGTCGTTGCCTTCTCGATCAGGTCCATGATGCTGATCTGGTTGCGAAGATTGGCATAGTAGGCACGTTGGCGGTAAGTCAGATCGCAGAAGATGTCCAGCTCAATTTTGTCGCCCAGCTCCTTCTGCACATGCTTCTTGACACGACGGAGCATGAAGGGCTTCAGGATCATGTGCAGCCGCTTAAGCTGGTCTTCATTCAGCTTCGTGTTGCTCTGCGCGTGCGACTCAATGTCCTTGGAAAACCACTCGCTAAACTCATCGTGCGAGTCGAAGAGAGACGGCATGATGAAATGAAGCAGGGCCCACAGCTCCTGCATGTTGTTCTGGATCGGCGTGCCCGTGAGCAGCAGACGGTTGCGGCAGTGGTAGTTGAGAAGCACCTTCCAACGCGAGCTCTGCGAGCTCTTGATGGCTTGCGCCTCGTCGAGAATCATGTACTGCCAGCGCATCTTGGACATGAAGGCAACATCGGACACGACCAGCTGGTAGGATGTGACCAGCACATGGAACTGTGCGTTCTTCTTGTAGATCGAGTGCTTGCGGTCCCAGAACTTGCGCAGCACTTTTCTGTCACCGGCAGAGCCCCAGTATGGCAGCACCTTGAATTCTGGAACGAACTTGTTGATCTCCTGCTGCCAGTTGTGCAGAGTCGACGCGGGGGCAACAACAATAAATGGGCCCCAGATGTCGTACTTTTCTGCAAGATACGCCATGACGGAAATAGACTGCACGGTCTTTCCCAGACCCATTTCGTCGGCAAGAATGCCGTTGATGCCCTGCTCGTACAGGTTTACCAGCCAGTTCAGACCCTTGAGCTGGTATTCCTTCAGTTGTGCGTTGAGCAGCTTCGGCTGCTCAATTTCGACGTCGCCGAGGCCGGTGGGGTTTTGGAAGTTCATCTCGCCCTCGTCGTCCATGTCCATACCGGCTGCCTTCTTTTCGTCTTCGTTGTTGAACTGACGAGCCTTGTGCTGCGCCTCGGCGATAGCGTTCTGCGCGTTAGCCACGGCGGCGGCGTGGAGCTTTGTCTCGTCCTCGTCGTCGAAATCTAGGTTCTCAAAGTTCGTCACCTTGGATCCTACCGGTCCGTTAGGTACGGCTACGCTCGGGCCTCCTCCGGCGCCATGGCTGGCTCCCGCAGCAGCCGCCTTGGCACTCTCCTTTGCGGCTTCGTCTGGGTGGTCGGTGCTGCGCTCGACTTCATCCGTCTTGATCTTCTTGCCGATGAAGTGGGAGTAGAGTTCCGTCTGGGAGATAAGGAAGTTGAGTTTTCGCTTTTGACGAGCCGCTTCACGGTCAGCTTCTTCCTTCCGCGCATTCTCGAGTTCTTGGCGCTCGGCCGCCTTCCGCAGGTCGCGCTCCTCGCGCTCGTTGCGCTTCCAAAAGGTCATCATGTCGCGCATGACACGCTTGGCACGGGCCTGCAAGTCCTTGTTGCCCTTATTAGTGCGTTGCTGCCATCGCTTCGCCTCCTTTGACGCTAGGAGAGCTGTCTTTTTCAGATTCGAGGCCTTTGTTGAGTAGGAGTCGGTGGCCATGCGGAAGGTCTTGCTGACATCCTTCCGAGCCATATCGCGCCAGATCTGGTCATAGATCTGGTTGAAGCCCTTGGATTGGAACTTGGTCTCCAAGGGGTCTTTGGGCGTTTCCACCACGGCCGCCTTGTCCTTGTCCTTATCCTTGCCCCTTGACAACTTTGGCTCCGCGTTCTCCTTGTTCGAGTGGCTGTCCTCCTTGCCGGTACCGTCGTCCTTACCAGATGTGCCGTTGGCGCCGTCCTTGTTGGCGCCCTTCTTGAACTTGATGCGGATCTTGGACGTCTCTTCCTTGCTGGGCAAGTCCTCGCCCGCGTCGAGGGCAGCCTGGGCAGCTTCGGCGTTTTCTTTCTCTTGCTGCTTCTGCTCCTTGGACTTCTTCGGGCGCGAGCCGCCGCGGCCTTTAGTCTTAGTCTTGCCAGATTCCGCTTCAGCACTTTCAAATGAAGACATGGTGCCACCCTCCAGATTGAGATCCATGGCCGTCACGCTCCTGACAGGGCCCTTGATGCCCTTTTGCAGAATAAGCTTGGTCTGCTGGGCCTTCTTGCTCGCGCGCTCGGCCTCGCGGAGGAGTCGCTGGCGCTCGTTCTCATCCTGGGTTAGGGCGGCCCGAGCGAGGGCATCCTTCTTCTGCTCGAGGGTGACAGCCATGGACTTCTCTCGCCGTCTCTTCCTCTGCATGTCCTTCTTCCGCTCCTTTTCGGCAAATAGCTCCTGCTCACGCACTTCTTGCAGGGCCTCGTCATAATAGATCTCGTAGTACCGTTTAGTGCCGAGGTAACTGTGGTCCTCGAGTCGCTTGGCAAACGTATCGGACAGGTCTGTCCGGCGAAGACTGTGCAGTTCGGCCTCTTTGGCGGCCATCTGCAGCTTGCGCCGACGGAACCGCTCTTGCCAAGCCTCCTCCTCTTCGTCGAACTCGGAAGTGTCGACGTCTTCGATTTCATCATCCAGCTTGTTCAAGAAAGTCTGAATGTTCTTCTCTCTCTCAGCTGTGACGGATGGAGATGGGACGGCCTTCTTCTGCTGTCCATTTGCTCGCCGCTTAGCCGGCACACGGCCCTCAGCAGCAGTGAATTTGGCCGAGGAGCGCCTTGACGCCTTTGGGGCGATGTTCAGCACTGATGCATCATTATCGGTGTCCTTGTCCTTCTCCTTCTCTTTGGTTACAGACACGCGAGGTTTCGCGACTCGCCGGGCAACCCGCGGCTTCTTATCTTCTGGCTTGTCCAGTCTCAGAACACGGACGCCCCGGCTAGTATTGTTGTTGTGTTCAGAGTCTTCCTCTGCGGGAGGTGGCGACTTTGGCCGTGGCTTTTCCACCGTCGGTTCGGCGCTAGAAAGGATATTGGAGAAGGACATGAGGTCAGCTGTACGCTTGGGCGTCTGCTCAGACGATGAGAAAGGAATTAGCATGAGGACAATAGAGATTCCAAGTTAGAAGGGACCACGATGATAAAAGTTGGACAGATGTTTGTGTGGATGAACGACTGATATCTGAGAACACATTTGCCATCTGGGGCAAGGGTTGCGTAATAAGGGGGTGAACTGGAAACTGGAAACTGGAAGCTGGAAACAATTGATAAAAACATACACTTGTCGGAGCTGGTGCCTTGGATGTCGCGGGCGACTCGGCTCTCGAGTATGAAGAAAGCGATGGTATAGATGCGGCAGTGCCGTTTGGGGGTGGCGATCCCGCAAGGGACAGCGGCCGGTGACCTAGAGATGGAGAAGCCATGTTTGGCGTTGGAAGGGCTGGGATGGCCGCAGGTGACGGCACTAGAGGACCGGAGGCAGAGAGTTTTCGAGAATGCGTGACCGGACTCCGAGACGACGATGACGACGACACCGGGGCAGTGCTGGGCGATTTATGGGATGTGCCGTAGTAGGGCGAGCGATCTCCTACAGATTGAGTATGTGATGGATAATGATACGCGTCGCGATGCTGTGGTTGGCAAAAGCAGATGAGGCTCGCGTCAGTGGATGTCACATTCACACATGATGCAATTTTGACGTGCCGATTTGATGACAAAGCGAATGTGAGATGATAGAGGATGGAGCAAGAAAGTGAAGGAAGAAGACCAGACGCGTTCAGTTCGGGTGGAAAGAAAAAAGGGGGCCCCAGCTAGATTAGGTGAAAAAATAGGAAATGGATTGATGGGCGAGCAGCGCGGCCGAAATAGAAACCGAGTAGAAAGCCGAGATGGGGAAACTCTTGAAGGGAAAACGGCAAGGCAAGGAGAGGGAATAAAAGACGATTAGGTGGAGTCAAAGGGGGGACAAGGGGAATAGAAAAGGGAGCGAAAAGGGAAGGGTAGAATTAATAGTAAGGGCAGGAACCAAGGAGCGAAAAAAAATAAAATGCAATAACGTAGAAGATGATGAGACAGGATGCAGGAGACGGCAGGCGCGCCAGCCAAGCACCAGCGACAAGCGACAACCGTAGAGCCGAAAAAAAGAGCCACATTTAAAAAGCACAAAGCGCACATCTAAAAAGGGAGCCACCGAAATACGAATGTAGCTTGGCGATAAGGCATGGACTTTTTGGCGCAGACTGGAGAACTGGATTGGCCAGCATCCTGTACTCTGGCCGGCTTGGACGCACAGGGAAAATACGGGAGGAAAGGGTAAGCTGACAGAGAGGCCAAGCCAGGCCGCAAGCTACAAGCTGCAAAATGGAAGACGAGAAGAGGGAAAGAAGGGAGAGGAAATAGAAGAGAAAGCTGAAGAGGAAGGTGGAATAAAAGCATGCGCAACGCACCTGGACAGCTGAGGCTGCTGATGTTGCCGACTCCTCCTCGTCATTTATGCGACGGGAGCTGGACGAGGCCGCAGTCACGGTGGTCCTGTCGGTTGTTGGGTCGTAAAAGCTGCCAGAGGCCTTTTCGCGCTGCGCCGAAGCCGCCGAAGCCGGGAGCGGTGGCGACCGCGGGCGCGACCGCTGGTCCCGGGCGTTAGCAGCCGCAGGAGTAGCATAGTCGTAGGCCGGCGAGGCTGGCGACAGGCGCGTCAGGGACAGCGGCGGTGGTGGTGCCGGCGGCGGCTGTGAACGGTGTGACGCGCCGTTAGTGTAGCTGCTGCCTGCGGATACCGACGTCGACGTCGGCATAGACGTAGCTGCTGGGGGGGAGGCAGAGCGGCCGGAGCTGAGACCGGCGCGTTGGTGGTGCGACTGGTGCGACTGGTGCGACTGGTGCATGTAAGGATGGGCGCGAGACGCTGGGTAAGACGAGGCTGGCGAGGCAGACGGAGGAGGAGGAACACTGTCGGTTGGCTCAGGGTTGAGAATGTCAATGTCGCGACGGCGGCGGTTGCTGCTGTTGTGATTGTGGTTGGCATCGCTGCTGTTGCTGTTGCCGCTGTCGTGCGGGCGTGACAGCACCGTCGAACGGAAGTTGGACGGATCCATGGCCGCGGGCGACGAGGCAGAGCGTTTCGGCAGCAAAGAGACTGAACAGGCTGTTGGCAGTCGCAGGAGCCTCGATTGGCAGGGCGGCCGACCAGCCAATAGGGAAGATAGGACGGATGGTAGGACGAGAAGGTCGGCAGGCCGGTGGTGACGACAAGAGGAAGTAAACGAGGGTCAGGGGTTCGGGAGGAGGGGACGAATCGTTATGTGGGCGTCATCAATGGGTTTTTGGGGGGTGGTCAGGTATAGGTCTGTCTCATCGGTGATCGTGGCTCTCGTCGGTCGCGTTGCGCGTATGAAGAGAAGAAGTCGGAACGACACGCGCGATCGGCTTCTTGCTAGTTTATCGCGTTTGTCTAAAGGGAAGCTTTTTTTGAGCCGCCAAAAAATAAAAGGGAAGAGAAGGTGATTGACAATGGCGAGTAATATGAGCAAGTCGTGGACGAGGCGATTGTCCAAAGCTTGTCAAAGCTTGCTGGAGTTCGCAAAGCAAGAGCTGCTGCTGCTGCTGCTGCAAGTCAGGTAATGGCAAAAGCAAAAAGACCCTGCTTGTCAGCCGACCCGTGACAAAGGGCAAGACGCAAGGTAGCACGGACGGGCCAGGCGGGTGGGCGGGAAAAACGATGGCTGACGATCGGTGGGCAAGGGTGCTGGCAGAAGAAGGTGGGAAAAAAGGATGGTGAGAAAAAGGAGAGATTTGGCCAGAGATGGCCGATGAGCGATGGACGATGAGCGAAAGGGCGATGGGCGATGGGGACGTTTTGGCAAAGGCGGTGGAAAGGCCCTGAGGAACGAGCATGAGCAGGACGAAAGGTGTTTCCGTTTTGGGAGTGCGCCTCCTTGCTCCGGCGAACGTTTTTTATTTTATTTTTACTATTATTATTTTTTCTTCCTCTTTTTAGTTCTCTGGTTTTACGCTCGTTAATATTATGCGACTATTCCGGATCGTCCACAAATTCACAAATACCACAAATACCACAAGAACCACAGAACCACAGCCGCAGAGCCACAAAAAGCCCGCTCTTTCCCATCGCTGGGTCCATCCCCCCCTTCCTTCCCCTTTCCCAAGTGTCCTCTGGTGTCCTGTGTCATCCACTTCCCTTTGGCATCACTGCCCCGCTGCCTTCTCTTAGGGGCCCGTTCCCCATCCTCTCTACACCAAAACTTCTCGTCGCGTCGCTTCCGTTGCTCCTTCCGTTCCAGACTCAGGCCGAGCCCCACATAAGCCAATCACTGTGCCCGGGGCGTCTGTGCGCTAAGCCCACGTCCTGACCAATCAGCCGATTACGACAGTTAACTCCGCAAAAAGAATCGACAGCGTCATATCATCGCTGCTCGCAAGATGGGAAAAAAACGTCTGCGTCTGGCGGCGAAAATCCAACGGATTCCAGCGCAGTTTCTTATTTCCGCTCGAAGGCGGAGCAGATTCGCACAGTTTAAGACCAGCGAATTTGAAATCAGGGCTTTTCCCAAGGACTCCCGTAGGATCGGCCCAAAGCTGACAGAGATAACGTGCATACATACACCAAAAAAAGAGGTAAAGCTAGAAAAGGCTTCAATAGGCAGAACCATGACTAAGAAAGTTGTGAGTACTAGCAAGGTGAAAATGAATCCTGCTTAGCCTGGCCTGTATGTCAACTGTCGGTATCATATACCTGCTACCACACTCCGCCGCCACCAGACGCTACCGATAACAACCAGGTCGACGATCCGCTCGTGAAAGGCCGGCGAGCCCAACAATCGCGCCGTGCAAGAGTGAGCCAGGCTTTTCTCGCCCCTTCTGCTAGTACTATGTCAATCAGCTACAGCAAATATTGCCTGAACATTCTCGGTTGTTTTGAATTCACTAATGAAGCATACAAACAGAATTCTATCCGGTCCACAATGTTTGTTTGGAAAAATCCATTCCGTAACAGTAATAAAAAAAAGAGCTGGGCGATGCAAAGTTTTTTTTTTCGCTCTGCGCTCAATCTTCCCAGATGGCAGAGCCAAAAGCCATCTCATCCTGGCTGCCCTCCTTTCCCCCTCATCCCCCCCTCCCAACAAATGACCCTCTAGTG
>JRUC01000007.1:0-77645 GCA_000806385.1 Leptographium procerum
TCCCTGTCCACGAGTCTGTTGGTTGGCAATAAGTGGATTGCCGATCTGCGTCGAGGAGAATTTGAAAAAAAAAAAAAAACTTAACATGGAAAACGAGTACTCCGTACGTCGTACATAGTAATACGTGTGATAGAGAAGGATACATAATATACCACACGGGGATCCTCATTGAGCATGGCGCCAAAATTACCGCTCCCTGGCCGCCTCTTCGTGGGTTAGTGGCTCTTGGATGGACTTTAGTGGCCAGCCGCGGCGAGCCGTGCCAAATTAGCGGGTGAATCATCTGCGGAAGATGCTGTGAGATACGAAAGCGAGCGAGCGCCCGGCCGACTAGCCTGCCGCGTGTTACCGACTGGTGGTCTCTACGGAGTGCTACGCTGCGCGTCGTTTAGGGCATGGGTCTTCAGCAATCGCATTAGCTTAATGGGAGTTCGTGCTAGCTGCCCTGGAGGCTTGTTTCATTATTCCCTTCTGCCTGCATTCTCCTCTGCGTCGCCACGCCTACAGGTATCTTATGTACTTCGTACGAGCAGCTCGTATAATTATTATCTTACATATTATCGTTTTATAATCATTATAAGCATTAACATATTTTTCATTTAGTCTCGGCATATTATTTGCCTCGACTTTTTTTTCTCTCTCGTCCGTTTCTCGTCGTTCCCTCTCCCATTGCAGTCCATTGGCACTGGATTCCACCCTTCTCCTCTCCTTTTCTTTGACAGCAACCGTTATTTCTTTCTTCTCCTCAATCTTATGCTCTCGGTTTCCACCCTTCTGGTAGGAACATGATTCTCGACCACTCCTAGCGAGGCGACCTGAATGGAGACGATATTGCTGCCAAGCGTCCAGTCTCTCACCACAAACGCATCTGCTCGACTCTGAAGCCTTCCGGCCTCGTTTGCTTTTCGCTCCCATTTTCCGCCTAAACTTCCGTCTGTTGCTTGACCGAGTCTTGCCTCTGCAACATGCCCCCGCCACATAATTTTTAATGTGCTCACTATCCTTCGTTCGCCTGAGATACCCAATTTACAGTCTCCTTTTTTCTGGCATATTACAATGGAGGGTGTCCTGTATATCCCGCCCGACCGCGGGACCATCATAGGTCGGGCTCTATGGAAGGCTCGCTATGTTGTTGTGGGCAGTCCCCGAGATGGGAAGCAGACGCCTGGCTCTTCCGCGCCCAAGGCCTCTGCTGGGCAGGCTCCTGCGCCACGGGCCACCACTCCGCATAGTCTGCCTAACCTGTTGCCTGAATCGACGTTTCTTTCCATCTACAAGAACAAAGTGAGTTGCCATGCGCTAGTCTGACCCGTTACGCATCGCCACTGACTGACGTGCCCAGGATGACTCGGAACCCATCCAACAGCACGCCATCAGCTCCATCACAGATTGCCAGGTGCAAATGGTTGCCCACCGCAAACAGGGGCCGATTCTGCCGACGCTTGTCATAGGCATCTCGCCCGACCCAGCCACCGACAAGCTCCGCAAGCGCCGCTCCAGTCGCACTGCCGGCTTCACCTCGTCCAAAGATGTCACGCCGAATACCATCTGGTTCCGTCCAGGCGACGATGCCCACCACAGCCATAAGCACATACTGCAGGACTGGTGTCGGGTCATCCAGTCGTCAATGCAGCAGCTGGGCTCGTCCGTGCCGGGCGCATCATCTGCCCTGACTGGTCCTGGAGGTGCCCTGAGCCCAATCACACCTGCGACACCTACCTTTACCAACCCATTCGCCACTCCTTCTCTCCGGAGCCGTGACATATCTGAGCCAATCCTCCAACAACAGCAGCAACAGCAGCTGCTTCAACAGCAACAGGTGCTTCAAGGACACCGCGCTGGAAGCGATACACACGCGGCGAGAATGAATGGCCTGAACCGCAAGGCGTCCAACCAGACTACCCAGACAACCCAGACCTACTCCAGCCGCGAACGCGACCGTCCTACGACAACTTCGGGATCGCCGAGTCTTCGGTCGCGCCGTAGCGACCTCTCGCATGCCAGTTCCACAATACCGTCACACCCTTCGTCTGCCTACGTTGGCAGCAGTACCAGCGGCAACAGCTTTGCACTGCCAATGTTCCCGCACCGCCCGACCGAGCTCCCTTCTCCCGCAACCACCGTTGGCGAATTTCAGGGCGACTTTATCGAGGGCTGGGCCCCGGTCCAGAGCCGGTCGTCTGCCGTGAGCTCACCTATCCGGGGCCGAGGCAGCGTTAGTTCTCAGACGACGCAGCCATCGACGACGGCGCCGGCGTTGGCAGCAAATTGTAGCTCTCCTCCGGCTCCCCGAGAGACCATCCTGGACCGTGCCTTTCAGATGCGCTTCATACCTGGCTCTGACCGAGAAGTCCTCGGAGAGGAAAAGCTGAGCTCGCTAGCGCGGTTCGATGCGCTCATGCGCGAGGCCGAGGAACGGCGGCGGCTCAAGCTGGCGACAACGGTTGCTGACGTTCGTGCCAGTGAGGCTGCAGCGGCAGCTCGTCCTAATAATGTGCTTAAGAGTGGATGGGACGCCGATGAAGACGACGAAGATGACGATGAGGATGACGAAGACGAGGACAAGGACGATGATGATGATGATGATGATGATGATGAAGACGACGATGAAGGGGAGAGCGACAACGACGCAGAAGGTAATAACGATGACGCTGCTGATAGTGACAACAACTCGTCAAGGGAGAGCTGGTACAACGGAAAGGGAGAGTCGACGCAGCTGCACCCACACAACCATCTTGACCCAGCCGTGCAGATAACACCTAAGGCGCTGAAAGCACTCGACTTCATCGCGAATCGCCGTAGCGACGTACAGCAGGCAAAGCAGGTTGCTCTGCCAGTCTCTCCGATTGCTGCCTCCGCACGGGCAATCGATGTATCGTACCGGAGGCCGATGAGCCGTACCGGAACGGCCGACTATGATGCTCAGGCACTCCAAATTCTTAACAGTGGGTATCATCCTTCTTCCGCACAGCAGCAGCAGCTCTCACGGCCACAGACCGGCTACGCTCGTGACCGTCCGGCAATTGCTCAAAGAACACATAGTCAACCGCAACTCGCGGCGCTGAACACTGGCAGCCACCTGTCCCATCGGCAGCACTCATTTCTGACCGAACACCCACCGTCGCCGCTGTCGCCGCTGTCGCCGCCGGGGTCGCAGCGATCGACCACCGATACGGCGTCCTTTCCACCGCCCCCGACGGCAAGCGAGATCCGAACCAAGCTGGTGCCGGGATCGGCGTCGTTTTCATCGCCTCTACACCGGTCAGCCACCACAGCCGCCGCTCTGTCGTCCACATCGGGTGCAGCGTCGTCACCCATTGCCGCTCCTGCTGCAAGCGCGGGCATGGCGGGAATGGCGGCGCAGTCAGCAGCGAATTCCAAGCGCCTGAGCTTCACCGAGTTTACGAAGCGCATAAGCACCAGCACTAGTAGCCTGCTCTTGCTGCAGACGAATGCGAGCAGCACGGGCCTCGTATCAGAAGCAGATGCCGCCAAGACCGGGGATGCAGCGATTGCCCGGAGCCCGGAGAAGGGCGGCCTCAGCCAGAGTACCGTGCACAGCCGCCATCAGTCGATATCCCGGGTCATGTCACCGCCGCCTCCGCCGCCGCTTGGCGACCGCTGTGGCTGGCGTGGCAGCGTCGGGGTCCTCAATGGCGACGGCGGCTTCTTGTAGGAAAGGGGGGGGGGGCTTATCTGCTTACAGCCACCAAGGCCTTTTGCACCTTTTTTGCACCTTTTATTTTTGCATTCCAATTTTTATTTTTGCACACCTTGCAGTGCTTTATATTATAGTATTGTTTTGATACCATTTGTTGTCGCGCTGGCCTTGCAGTTGCCCATTCCTACTTTTAGTTGATGACATTGACGAATACGAAGACGGGGGATTGCATCTAATGTTGTTTGGAGAGCTAGGCACTACATACATTGGGGAAGAACTGGCGAAAGACAGAGAGAGACACAGGGGGAGGGAGGGGGATTCGGGATCAGCCTTGAGGACATGATGAAATTTGGCGTTGATTGGATATCCGATGCGTCAGGATAGCATTATGGCTCTTGGCTACGCGTAGCTGACTGATCAGAGGGAGCGCAATATAGTTTATGTTGGCGGTTCAACTTCGCCAATAATATTTACATCGATGCGTTTTGTTTCACGCCTGTATGCTGCTGCTTTAAGTAAAATGACCCTGAGTGATGACCTAAGCACCACTCACGGGCGTCCACGTCAATGTGTGATAGAACAGCCAGCCACGTTTCGTTCGAGTCGCTCGTGTATTTTAATCGGGTTAACGTGATTATTTAGAGGCTGCGCCCGTACATGTTTTGCATGCAGGTCCGTGACATCCGTAGGCGTAGGAAATCGGCCAAACAGTAAGAGTACTCGTAAGTCGGTGGCACATGGCACGAGTATCTTACTTCTATGTATCTTACATACATGGTAAAACTAAGCCACTGCTAGTCCGTAGCCGGCCGTTCACATGACTTCTTTACTAGTAGCTAATCTGTTCCAGCCCGTAAGCTGATAACTGTAGCTTACTGTCTAGATATATGCGCCTAGTTATCGATAATTATCGAACATGGTAAGAGGGGGTGGGGGTTTCCGGTAGCTCTTTAGCAACACAAGGAAGGAGGGAGACGCCCTCGAAAACACATGACGACGGCTGGAGCGCTTAGAGACAAGAGGAGGGTGTGGCAGAGCGGGATTGAGATGCGTGATCGGCTCGTACTGTGTGCGCTGGACAAGATGCGGATTGGGTGGCGACAAGACATGCTATGGATCTTACTCGGTCTTGTATTTAGTTATTATAGCAGGCTTTTAGCGGGCCCCGCCCCGGGAGACCGCTAGGTGAACAGCTGCTGATAACGGGAAGCCGCCTGACGTTGTAAGATACTGTACCAGGCAGAATACCCAACAAACCCCAGCAGCCCCACTCAGGCGTCTTTCTCGCCTGCTTCTTCCAGCCAAAAAGTTCCCTTACTCCACGTTTCTGTCCTCTGTCCTCTTCTGTCATCACCCACGCTCGGATACCGGAAATCGACACCCCGAGGTCCAGCGAAAACCGACAAGACGGAATTTTCCCTTCCCCAGACGACGGTACCCAGAAAACGCGAGCCTTCTCCATCGACGGACGAGCAAGAGAGTCACAGAGAGAGAGAGAGCTAGAAGACGAAGAATCGACCAGCCATTCGAAGGATCCCGTTTCGACAGAGCGACAAGAAGACAGAACGACCCTGCCCTCTTGCGGCTTCCTCTGGCGACAATATAGTCGAGATCCAGCCGACAGATGACGACAGCCTTGCAAGCTGTGCATTGAAGGCGGCCCTCCTTCCGTTCTCTGCTTAGCCTGGACAAGGGAGAGGAGGCCGGATCTTTCAGTCTCTTTGGAGCCTGCTTTGGAACTTGCTTCCCTTTCTTCACAACACTCGATCACCAGCCCTTTTTTTTGACGACCCGACTCAAGCTTCAATTCCAGAACATCTGTTCATATACCGCCCGCCGTTTTCGCCGTTGTTCTACTTCCAATCCTGTCCCATCAGGGTCAAATTAGCTTACTCACATCATCTCTTTGTTTCTCTGACGTCGACTCCCACCCCTCTTACAACACTCACTTTTCACATAACCGTTAATCTCCCACCGGAGGCTCTCTGGATCCTCCTGTCGCCCCTATCGACGACGTGGCTGAACCAATCCCCCAATCGGTGGCCCCCCTGTCCCCATCCGCACCACATCCGACCCGTACGCCTCCGGCCTCAGTTGCCCCCTCTGCCCAGACTACCCACCTCACCCAGACGTTGACCGAGACGACCGAGACGACTGAGACGACCGAATCGACACACACTCGCTGGCCGAACCGAACTCGCCCTACTCACCAGGTACTCGGAAGGCGACAAAGGCCGATTGCTGAAGACGGGGAAGACGACGAGTTAGACGAGTCAGACGACGGAGAAGACGACGAAGAAGACGACGAAGACGACAACGACGAGGAAGAGGAAGAGGGAGAGTGGGAACAAACAGGAGACAACAACGGGCCCGCAGACGAGCCACAGTCCAGCCAGGACCGACGCAGAGCTACTTCTACGGTGTCGACAGCAGGCAGAACGATAAATTCGGCTCCAGCTTTAACAGAAAGTGGCCACCGCGGCCGGTCCGCTAGTAGCTATCAACCTCCTTCAAAGCGGATGCGCATTGACGACACCGCCATGTTGGCCGACTCTGACAGACAGGCAAGTGGCCTCACCTCGATCCAGGGCTGAGCTCTCTCTCTCTCTCTCTCTCTCTCTTTCTCTCCCCCTCAAATGCGTTTCCAACTATCACTGACGATTTAGGTCTCCCAGTCCTCAAACGGGACGGTGCAGCTGCAGAACGGCAAGGAACGAGCTCGCAATTCTAATCCGACGTCGTCACTCGCACCGCCATCATTTCGTTCTTCCACTCCTCATAATCCATCTGCCCCCGACGCCACACCCACCACATATTTTGACCACGACCGGGTAGAGGTCACCCGCATTCTCATACAGGCCCTTTCAGATCTGGGATATAGCGATGCTGCCGATAGCGTTATTCGCCAAAGCGGCTATGCGCTGGAGAGCCAGCCTGTCTCCGAATTCCGCCAGGCCGTGCTGAGCGGCGACTGGGCCGGAGCTGAGCGCCTTTTGCTCGGTGCAGCCATCCCAGATAGTACCATCACCGGCTCAGGTGGCCTAGCCAGCTCGAGAGCAACGTCAGCAGTGAGCAACTCTCCCGGCTTGTCGTCGATAGGAGACCGGACTGCGACTTCTTTGGCCACCCTGGCTGGCTCGGCTAGCTCAACCAGCATGTCGAATGTGCCTGGCCTCGTGCTCCTGCCCAATGTCGACCGCAGCCTGATGCGGTCTTGGATAAGGCAGCAGAAGTACCTCGAGCTTCTGGAGCAGCGGGAGACGGCCAAGGCTCTCTCTGTGCTGCGCAACGAACTCGCTCCACTGTATCAAGATACCCAGAAGCTGCACCTTCTGTCGAGCCTGCTTATGTGCCAGTCGCCGGAAGATATCAGAGCAGCTGCCGAGTGGGATGGCACCTTTGGCCAGTCGCGCCAGATGCTCCTGTCAGACCTATCTCGCTTTATCTCCCCGTCCGTGATGCTGCCGGAGCATCGGCTGTCCGTGCTGCTGGACCAGGTGAAGGCCTATCAGGTGTCCACCTGCGTCTTCCACACGAGCGCAACATCGCCTTCGCTCTACTCGGACCATTATTGTGACAAGAGCAACTTCCCGTCGCACGTAATGTGCGAGCTGCTCGAACACTCGGGCGAGGTGTGGCAGGTCCGCTTCTCGCACGACGGCAAGCGGCTGGCCAGCTGTGGGGTCGGCCAGTACGTAATCATCTGGGATGTCCCGACGTTCAGGGTCCTTCTAAAGCTGCACGGCCATAGGCAGGGCGTAGGGGACATCTCCTGGAGTCCCGACGACACGATGCTCGTGTCTTGCGGGCGGGACAACAAGGCACGGCTATGGAACACAAGAACAGGGCTGTTGGAGCGCCTGTTTGAGCAGTTCGATGAGCCCGTCAGCTCTTGTGTGTGGGCCGCCGACGGCCAGTCCGTTGTGCTGGGCTCCTTTGACAAGGACCGCGCACTATGCCAGTGGAGCCTCAGCGGCGAGCGCCTTCATACATGGACGAAGAAGCACCGCACCGAGGGCCTGGCTTTGTCGGCAAACGGCCAGTGGCTGGTTGCCATGGACCACGAAAACCAGCTGCACGTGTACAACTTTATCACTCGCGACCTAGAGTACGACATGAACCTGACATCTCGCGCCATGTCCGTGGCCATCAGCGAGAATTCGCAGTATTTGCTGGTCAACCGGCAGGATGGCGAGATCCACATGTACAACATTGCTGTGCCGGCAGTCCCCATGCGAAAGTACGTCGGTGGCGCTGGTGGTGATTGTATTATCCGCAGCTCCTTTGGCGGTGCTGACGAGAGCTTTGTGGTCAGCGGAAGCGAAGGTAAGATTTGCTATTTCACATTCCCGCATTTTGTCAAGCAGGGTTGCTCGCTCGCCACTACGGAAGACAAAAAAAAGTAAGGCTGACAAGAGGACTACACCACCAGATGGCAAATTGAATATCTGGCACAAGAATATGGGCGCACAACTGTTCAAGCTCGATGCTCACAAGCCGCGGTGCAACGCCGTCAGCTGGAGCCCAACAGACCCGTGTCTCTTTGCAACATGTGGTGATGATAACACGATAAAGATGTGAGTAGTCTACCGACCGTCCAGCCTGGAAATCTTAACAATTTGACCGTTTATCTAACCTCCGAATTTCAACCCCCTTTGATAGTTGGTCCAACAGCGAACGCGTCCGACAGCATGAGCTAGAAGCAGCACGTAACGGCGTGGGACCTCGCTCCACATCCAACGGCTGGCGGACCGACTTGGTTGACATATAGACACGAACAAGCTTCATTAGCAGCACCCGCACGGCTCACCTCTCAAAAACACAATTATTGCGGTGCTCTTTACCCATACATCCGCTACCGTTCATTCACAATTGGGCCATTTTGGGGTTTATTGTATTCTCCCATAAAGCATTACAGGGTATTTTCATCTCCCAGGAGCTGGTTAGGGGGGCCTATTCGCTGCGGCAGCTAGTCGATTGGAGTACATTAGGCTCTTGAAATGCACTTATTATTTGCGCGCGTGTGTTATTGCCTATGTAACTGGCATGTTTGACGAGCTCATCGGTTAGAAGGGGGAGAGGCATCAGGCAGAGATAGTGTAGTTAGTTCGGTGATCAGCTCTGCTATACTTTTTGTCTCCCATATTGAGTTAGGCAAGCCTCTCGGATTGTGTTAGTGTTGTCACGATATCTCGGGCTGCATCTTTTTAAGTGACTGTGAGATATTATTATCATATTGTATTGCATGAAAAGGTGGCTACACTCGCCTAGAGTCAACCAATAGTTAGCCTTCGTAGGTTGCTTCCAGCTTGTCTCTTCCATATTTTCTATGTACACTTTCGCCCACAACTTCATAAGCACACCTCCCACACATGCTTCCTCACCAGGCCAAGCGACCGAGGATGCCCTTGGGGTAGCGGCGCACACAATACTTGCGGCCCTCGTCGAGAAGGACAAGGCCAAGGCCAAAGGCCATGGGCAGGAACCAGTGCTCGACGGGGACGGGCTCGTTGCCGAGGACGGACTGGAACTTGGGGACATAGAGCCAGAAGAAGACCATTACAATGGCGAAGGCGACGGCGGGGAAGAGGTAGAGGTTCTGGGTCTTCTTGTTGAAGACGGGGGGGTGCTGGAAGACGGAGAGGCGGCGGGTGCGGACGGCGAGCAGGTTGAACCACTGCATGACGACGAGGTTGACAAAGTAGATGGAGCTGGCGACGTTGAGCTTGGCGGCATAGTATTCGGGGTCGATGTCGTCGGGCAGGCTGCCGAAGCGAAACCAGATGGCACGGAAAAAGGGGATGCCGGCACGCTGGAGGTACCAGTAGGACATGGTAAAGGAGCAGACGGTCTCGACGACGCCGGTGAAGCCATAGGCCTGCAGGACGAGACGGAAGTCGACGAGGCGGTCGTGGCCGGGGATGCGGGGCGGGCGCAGCAGCACATCAGCCTCTGGGGTCTCGTAGGCGAGGGCGATGGCAGCAGCGGCATCGGTAAAGAGGCAGATGACAATCATGAGGAAGCTGCTGAGGATCTGGGGGATGCCGAAGACGACGTTGGTCAGCACGGGCCAGAACTCGCTGAAGCTGCCGGCCGGCAGCAGGTACGCGATCGTCTTCTTGAGATTGTCAAACATCATGCGGCCGTAGCGCAGCGCCTCGACCACGTGCGAGAACGAGTTGTCCAGCAGCACCATGTCGGCCGCCTCGATGGCCATGTCGCTGCCGGCGCCCATGGCGATGCCGATATCTGCCGCCCGCAGCGACGGCGCGTCGTTGGCCCCGTCGCCTGTCATGCCCACGATGAATCCGCGCGCCTGCAGCTCCCGCACGATCCGTAGCTTCTGCTCCGGCGTCGTCCGCGCAAACACAATCTCCTCGTACCGCGCCAGCATGTCCCACTGCGTGTCCGAGAGCCCGGGAAGCTCCGGACCGCTGAGCACCACGGCCCGCCGCTGCGAGTCGGCCACAAACAGCTGCCGGCCAAAGTTTTTGCGCACGTCGGGCGAGATCGGTGAGCTGCCGTCTGGTGAGCTGCCGTCTGGTGAACTGCCGTCATGGTGCTTAGTCAGCTGCGAGCTGTTGCTGGTCCGCGGCAGATCAGCCACAGTATGGACGCGGGTAGCAGCAGTAGCAGCAGAGATGATGCCGCACTCGGCAGCGATGGCCTGGGCCGTCAGAGCAAAGTCACCGGTGACCATGAAGATGCGGATGCCGGCGCCACGCAGCGTGGCAACGACGTCACGGATCTCGGGCCGCGGCGGGTCGACGATGCCGACGATGCCGACCAGCGTCAGGCCAGATCTCGCCTGGCGCTCCATCTCGGCCTCGAAGCCGGCCGTCGACATACCCTGCGGCAGTGCCGACGCTGACAACGTCTTCCGCGCCAGCAAAATCACGCGGCGGCCCTTTGCCGACCAGGCGTCCTTGGCGGCGTCGACGCGGGCGCGGGCGGCGTCGTCCAGCGGCAGCGCAGCGCCTGTTGAGGGGTTGATGTAGTGCTGGACACGCTCGAGGAGGATGTCCGGAGCGCCTTTGATAGTGAGGAGGCTGAAGGGGAGAACATAAAAGCCAGTGGATCAGTGGATCAGTGGAATTTTCAATTTTATTCTCAAGCTAGACAACAACAAGATACAACTTACATATCATGCGGAGTAAAGACGGAAGCAATGTCAGCCGGCAGAGCCATGGAGAGCCCATCCTTGCTAGCCAGAGTGAGGGCCCGGACCATATACTTATTCTTGCTGTTAAAGGGAAGGGTGAACTTGGTGGTCCAGCAGCGGCGCAGGTCGGAGACGGAGCTGAGGCTCTCGGAGAAGCGCAGAATGGCCTGATCGGTGGCATCACCGTGCACGACACGCTCGGCCAGCGGGCGGTCGCGCGTCGCGGCATCGAACTGGCCGTCGTTACAGAGGCCGGCGATGGCGCGCAGCTGGTCCAGCGCCGTGGCCGATACGGGGCCGAGGCCAGACAGCAGAGAGGAGGGAGTCGATGAGTCAGCAGACACAGCCGTCTCGTGACGCAAGATGACGAGGGCATCACGTGCGGCGTCAGCCGAGAGCTCGGCGTGGCCGCCGACAGCGCACTCGGTGACGGTCATCTTGTTCTGGGTCAGGGTGCCGGTCTTATCGGAGCAGATGACCGAGACGGAGCCGAGAGTCTCGACGGTCTTGAGCGACTTGCAGAGGATGCGGTTCTTGCGCATCATGTTGGCGCTGATGGTCATGCTGGCAGTCAGGGCAACGGGCAGGCCCTCGGGGATGAAGGCGACGGCGACGGAGACGCAGGAGATGATCAGGTTGGCCACGTTGATCCAGCCGGGGTGGTGGTGGCGCAGCCAGGCAGCCCAGACGATGATGACGAGGAGGATCATGACGGCCATGATGGAGCAGATGACCGTGACGAAGCTGAAGACTTCGCGCTCGAGCGTGGTCATGCCGGTGCGCGGCTCGCAGGCGAGGCGTGCGATGCGGCCGAAAACGGTGTTGTCGCCGGTGGCAACGACGACGGCGACGGCCGAGCCGGAGACGCAGTGGGTGCCCTGGAGGCCGATGCAGCGGGTCTCGAGATAGTTGGCATCGGACGAGTCGACGGCGGCCGGCAGCGGCGCCGACTCGCCCGTGAGGATGGAACGGTCCAGCCGCGTGTCGGCCGAGACCTCGACGAAGCGCACATCGGCCGGCAGCTTGTTGCCGCCGCGCACCAGCAGCACGTCACCGGGCACGACGTCGGCCGCGGCCACGCTTGTCGTCTCGCCGTCGCGCAGCACGGCGCAGGCGTCGGGCAGCATCCCCTGGATCGACGCCATCACGCGAGCCGACGACCAGTCCTGCCACATGTTGAAGCCCGCCTGGATGGCAAAGATGGCCACCAGCACGATGGCCAGCGCCAGGTTCGCTAGCTGCGGCGGCTTCCCCAGCGGCCGCCACGCCACGAACACCAGCACCGACGCCACCAGCAGGATCGGCCCAAACCCGCTGAACAGGTACCCTAGCACCTTGCGCGTCCGGTGCGTCGGCGGCGGCGACGGCGCGTTGCGCCCGTACTGCTGCAGCCGCCGCACCGCCTGCTCGCTCGACAGGCCCGTCTTGAGCGACGTCGACAGCTGCTGCGCCAGCTCGTCCGGCGAGACTGTGTGCCAGTGAAGTTGTGCGAGGTCTATTGGGACGAGAGAGAAGAAAAAGGGGAGAACGGGAAGAGTCAGCCAAAGATCAAATAAGATATTTGAAAGAAACATTTTCCCGTCTTCTCTGTTTTTTTTTTTTCTCTTCTCTGCATTTCTCGTCCTTCACCCTCCTTCGTTCATCCTGCTGCTTGGCTTACCCGTCACTGCTGGCTTGCTCTTTTTGCTGAGAAGCTCTCCGTTCTTTTTCTGTGCATAGTCATCTACCTCGATCGACCTGGTTTTTCCTCTGTTAGACTAGACAACAAAACACAAAAGAAAAGCGTTATGCTCTGCCATCCCATCAACTAACATGGTCCGGTACTGGATCGGTAGCGAGGCTGCTGCATCGATCGACGTGCGCCTTGGATGCGGCCGGATCGACATCGACCCGCTGGAGCCCACGCGTCGCAGCTCTGGGCGCGACCTTGCGCCTGCCTGCCCTGCCTCTTCATCGCCATCCTCAAATTGGATGTGATCTCGCGGCGGCTTGGACGAAGACATTGTCAAAAACTGGCAGTAAGACACAAAAAGTGTACGACAGCAGAGACAATAAGTCTTCCAGGAAAGATGAGAGTATGACAAGTAGGAGGAATAGGAGGTAAACAGGAGATAGAAAGCCCAGGCAGTGTGAGAAAGGATAGCAGAAGCATGAGAGAGAGTTCTTGCAAAGTCTACGAAGGTGGGAGAACCTTTATACTTTGGTTCTTGGCTGTCACTTTCTCAATCAGATATTCCTGCCTGGCATGACTATAGGATCCAACAGGAATACAGAAAGCCAGGCATTCACACTCATCACTCATTTTGCAAAGGCCGCGGGAGGCGGGCATGGCGAGGGTATCTGAATTTCCTCGTGTAAGTGCCCAAAACGGCCAGTAGAGGAGAAAAAAAAAGAGGGCCTCAAGCCCCAGAGTGCGATATGGTATAGTCGTCTTGCACGGTGCGGCTCTATACAGGCACACGGCCCTGACAGCTCCTTCCATTTCGCCGTTGCCCCTTAGATTTAAGAAAACCCCCATTTATTTTATTTTTTATTTTTTATTTTTTATTTTTTATTTCAGAAATTGCTAGGCTGCTGACAAGAAATCGCTCATATATAGGGATTTGCCTTGTCGCGTTGGTCTTTGTCTTGGCCCTTCTCCTCTCTCTGCACACAGCCACCGGGGCACTGCCAGTGATCGCCATCATGTTATTGAATATAGAAAAAATATCGAATCAGGAGAAGCTCCAAGGGCGTGCCGGACAGAAAGCAGGGGCGTGTGGGCGAGCAATTGAGCGGGTATTCCTGAGAACTAACGGACAGATTCTTGCAGAAGCGCTACTGCTCTACAAGCACGATTGTCTCCCAGAGAGGCCCATTGCATCTTGCATATATTACTCGTCATATTGCCCTATCCTGCTGCAAGACACCGCTCACTACTATGTAAGCGTACGACGTACATACGAGCAGCCGTGGGCGAACCGTGCGTTTCATTCTTTGTTGGAACAGTGCAAGCGTAAAAGACCCAACCGCCATACCGCGGCAGCATGCTTTCGGTTGTAAGATAGATGTCTTGTGATGCCTCAGCAGCGTTCTTATCATGCACATCCACAAGCCAAGCTGTCCGAGCTGCCTTATTTGGCTTCCGGCACCGGTTACTGCGCCAAACTGAATTTCTACGCGAAGAATAACAAAGCTAGAAAGTAGTCTGTTGTCGAAGATCCCAATAATCGCGCGCGTTGTACGCTCTACAGCAGCAGAATTTGAGGAATGAAAATTGAAAAAGAAAAAAAACCCCCCCCCGAAAATAAGCCCACGGGAATCGATGGGGACACCAGGTTCTAGAAGCTAACAGGCCTAGCTAGCTGACGTCACGCAAATTCCCCAAGGGCTTAAGCTTTACCGTGTGGCCCGTGCGCCATCCATCAAACCCTCTCCTAGCGCACTGGCCTTCTTTCTAGAGTTTCGCAACGCTCTGCCGGCTAATTTTCTAGCTCTTGCACGCCCTCCTGCCACCTAGAGCTTCGTCCTCGCTCATCGATGCAACGTATCCCTGGCATCTCATTACGAGGTGCACGCAACGCTAAAACCCCATAACAAGTCTTGGCCAATCCGCTCCTGTTTAGACGGAACACAAGCACTATTTTTTCCAGCTTCACGTCCTTCTGACTCCCTTCTGCCGTCTCTTGGCCTTTTGTCCATCTCTTGTTTTCTGAAATAACGTAAGCGAACCCCCCACAGGAAATGAGGCTGTGCTCGACTGGAGTGTAAGCAACTCGTGCATTCTCTCGTGCACCCCTCCACCATCACCCTCACCTTCTGTGCATGCTCCAGCCATCTGCTGCTGGCGGCGGCGTATCATAACCTGTTCCGGTTAAAGGCCCAGAAAACAAGCTTTTCCAGATGCGAAATAATACCTCGAGAGGGAAGCTCTACCAAAGCTACGGCCACCTTGTGCACACCCCTTTTTTCTCTCTCGTCCAATTACGTCCCGTCTGTTCCTTGGGCCTGACGTTCTCTCACTACCTGCCGCTACCTCCCGCTACCTGCCGGACCTTCCCCGACCTCTACCCGTGCTCTGAGTCGTTTGTCGAGGTTTGTGTCGACTCGGTACTCGTCCAAACGTGGCAACCACGCTTGCTCGAATATTACGTATAATTTTATTATAATTTTCAACGCCAAATTTACCAGTACGCTACGAGCTCGTACGCGCAGGCTTGCTCCCACTGTGTAGCTTTTTTCCTTAGTCCTTCTAGCCTGCCTTTCGATTTTTCTCCTTTTTCTCTCCTCGGCTAACCAGATTTCCATTGGTCCTTTTGGCTATACCGCTTCTTTGACCACCCTTCTTTCACCTCATGTCTTCCTAACAGTTTCGGCCTCCCACTTCCCTCGACTTTACAATCTCATTCTTTTGTGCTGCTGCCATTGCAATGATTATACACAACAAGACGTATCATGACCCTAAACCAGACACCACAAGGCCTGGACAGGCTGGGTTCGTAGGTCGGAAATCTGGGTGGTCTACATGTGTACACGTGACTAACTCCCATGGCCTCGAAGTGAAAACGACTAAAACACTGTATAAACGAGAAAATTAGTGGTTGCTACGAGTACGCCATGTGCCATGAGGGCGACAAGTTCTACCTCACCATGCAACGTATTCCGGGTACCCAGCTGGGCGTCTTGTGGCCGGGCCTGTCAAACTGCGAAAAGGACCATATCATGGTGCATCTCCAACCCATCTGGACGTACCTGCGGTCTATTCGCGCACTACCCTCCTTCATTGGCGGCATTTCCGGTGGGCCGCTGCAGCATCGCTTCTTCCAGGTCGTCGGCAACGATCCCAGCGTCACGGGCCCCTTTTACAACGAAGCAGACATTGGCCGCGTACTTGTGCGGCACTCGTTGAAGAACTGGGAAGCTAACAACACGCGGCCAAAGACGCCTGAGAGCTTTATGCGCCACCTGCCCCTGGCACTCAGCGGCCACGGACCCAACGGCGTGCTCACACACGCCGACCCGCAGCGCAAGAACATCCTTATGAAGCCGCTGTCTGAGGACGTACCCGGCCCAGACGGCTGGCTTAGTAGAGAGCGCCAGTTTCGAATCAGCGCTTTGCCGGACTGGGAGGACGCCGGCCGGTATCCGAGCTACTGGGAGTATGCGGCCGTGTTTGTGGACTTGCAGTGGAACGACGACTGGCCCGAAAAGATTGAGCACATGCTTGACCCCTGTGTCTTCGAGGCGGCCCTGCTGAAGATTGTCCGGCAGGATTTAGACCACTAAGGGGTAGTAGAGTATGGTGCTGCCTGGAGATAAGGGTAGTCTGGAGGGGGTAAGATTACCTCTCCTTCAGTCTGTCACATAGACCGTATCACCCGCTCCTCGGACGGGAAGTCGGATCTGAACCCGTAACGTTCAGTCTCTGTACCAACCGCGAATATACAGTCGTTGTCTGCAAACGTTCGGATCTGTCCCATCGGGTCCTGGACCCGAGGGTCGGCACGGCTTCCAGCACGGCCGTCAACACATTCACCTGGCCCAACACAAAACGGCAGGTGGTGTTCGCCTCGCTCTCCTCTATTCGTTTCCGTGGAAGCTTGTCCCATGACGAGTGCGCTCTTGCCTATCCTCTTTTCTATGCTCAGGCTCCCTTGTTGCTTCCAAGCTCCCCGCCACTTTGTCGGCTGTAGCATAAGGCCCGCGCTCCACACTTGCGGACGACGTCACGCATCGGCAGGGGACGACGTCAAAGGGGGACTGCTCGGCGGCGAGCAGCAGAGGCTGATCCGACTTGCAGCAGGTAAGATTGCCACAAAATTTTATTTCTGGTAGGCATTTTCCCCTTCTACTCCACATCAGCCAAGCAAATTGTGAAGGGGGGTGAAATAAACAGAACCCTTTATGTAGAAAGAAACGCCACAGTCATACATGCGCATCATAGATCATTGTATAAAATCAGCCCCATGTTACCTACTGTATAGACAGAACAAGCAGTGCCGGGCTGAATGAGTCGGCTAACTCCATGCTTTGCTGGCTCGCAGATTCAGCTGTCGGCTAGTACATCTTGCCGATTGCATAGCTGACGACCCGAAGTATAGTCCAGCTGACTGCTGCTGCCTGAGCAGGAGTGTATCCTGGAATTCTGACAGCCCGAGTCGGCAAACATCCAAGGTCTGTTGAAGACATTTTCAATGGCCAACAGGATGTCACGGGCAGCCGACAGAAAAATCACGAGTGTGGAGGATGTTACCTTACATACTCCATTTTACGCATCCCAAAGCCAATACGCTGTCGATGCATGGTGAAGGCTTGCGAGCCTTCAACCGATGACAAGGAGGCGATTATCAAAGAAATTATGCGATGGCTGAAAAAGGACTGCGGGTTCCGGGTCGGATAAAAACATTAGATGGCATGTCCGTCAGTTCATGTCGATTGGGGTGGTCGAGCTATTTAAATTGGGATATCAGATGCAGTCCTTCCGGCATTATCTGTGCGTCTAGAACAAAAACCACCTTCCAAGCCCCGGGAATTACCGTACCCAGCACCAGAAAACATGCCAGACGACAAGACACAAGAGGTAGAATTCAGTTCTGACCACGAAGAACACGAGCAAAAAGCTTCAAATTCTTGACAGAAGATGAAGTCATCGTCCTAGCCCTCTCGGCGGCCAGAAGAGGCAATAATGAAACACTATGGCGCTGTCTCAATTGTCTGCGTGGCTTTGAGGGGACGAGACCCCCGCGAGACCCGGCCAAGAAGTGGAACCGGTCCGGATTCCAGTGGGCTCTGGACGCTGCGACAGACCCGGACACGGGCAACACGGTCCTGCCCACAGCGGCAGAGCACGGCCAGCTCGACGTGATCCGGGAAGTGGGTGAGATGATGAGCACTCGCCTCCGCTTTTCGAGTCTGTGGGAGTACCATTTCGTCTTGCGCGAGAACAAAGTCGGTGATACAGCCATGCACTGTGCCGCGTGCCAGAACAACGTCGACGTTGTCCAGTTCATCTATCGCACGGCACCCGGCTGCTGTCTGCCTGGCGACGAGGGCGACGACGAGACACCGGTCGAAGACGACGTGTACGAGGATGCTGACAGTACCTGGGACGCGCAAAAAAATGGCCATCTTGCTGAGCAGAAACAAGCAGGGGCGCACACCAGCCGAGGAGGCGCGGGCGTGCTGTCAGGAAGCCAATGCGGCCTATTGCGAGCGGATTCTCAGCCGGCTCGACCCGAAAGCGGAGCTGCAGTCCGAAGAGGATCTGGCGCGTTACAGGAGTCGGCTGTGCAGGAGCGGCTTCCTGTTAGACCTAGAGGCCTTTGAGGATTATGACAGCCCACTCAATGGGTACTGGTGAGAATCCTCCCTTCTCGAGTACTTGACAACGGCCATTGCGACATTTTTGTTTCGAGCCGTTCGCAATGTTCTCGCGACTGAAATTGCCGTTGCCGTCTTTGCGCAAATTATCGACGGCCTGCGCCTACGCGCCGACTTTATTATGACAACTACCATTCAAGTGCCGACTTCCGACCCGGCTACCCTCTATTTTAGCTCATCTGTAAGGCTGGCTCTTCTCCCGTTGTCCTCCGAGGGCACGGAAGATATAAGAGACACTCAAAGACACGAAGGCATCACAGACTCGGCACAGCTGCTTGAGGCTTTCTAGGATTTCACGCAATCGTCGACGAGAATAAAGTTGTAAATGCGGACACGGCTACGCTGAAGAAAGATGGCGCGGCAGGGCAGGGGAAGAGCCGGAACGACGAGACAGCAGAGAACTCTCGGATTCAGAACAAGGAATCGGAAGGTTAATATACTCAAGTCATTGAATTTTTCATGGAAGAAGATAGCAAGGAAGTAGAGATAGATTCACACGGTCTGTTAAAGGAGGAGCTACAGAAAGAGACCAAGAAGCCTCGCAAGATGACTACAAAGTGGTCCGAGAGGCTGGATCGTAAATGCTGTCCCTTGATGTGGGCGTATAAAGCTCAACTGCCATTTATAAGACGTTCATGTAATTGACATCAGAAATTATTTTCATCCTTTACTAACATTCCCAAGGACACGCATATGCTATGGACTTTCCGCTTCTCTAGTCCTGGATTTTGAAGTCCACCGGCGTGAGACCCTTGGCCAGATTTCTAATGGTACCAATCAACGGTTCAGTCTCGAGCTTGAGACTATAGGGGTGCTGATGAAAATTGAAAATAGAACGCCATGCTGGGGATCTGAAATTATAAATCATTTCCAACATCCCCGAAACACTGTAACCGGTATATGGAGGCATTGGTTGAGGCTGAATGAGTCCAGCCTGAAGCATCTGTTTCTGGAGTGCACCAAGCAGAATGGACGAGCACTCAAAGGAGGAGCACCGTGCAGTGCCATCGAGATACTTGTCAAGCTTATTGCATAGATCGGTGATAACCTGATCAATGCATTCCTGTCTTCGTTTATCTACTAAGTTTATTAAACCTCATTAGCACTGTGCACGCCATCGTTGGTAACTAACTCACCTATTGGTTGCGAAATGGGTAGACCCAATGTAGGGATTAGCCCTTTGCCTTCCTGCACAGCTACTTTCGTCATATACTCTAATGAGTCTTCTTGGCTAAAGACCCAAGGAATGAAAATCCACAGTATAAGATCTCTAGATAGCGTTGTAAGCGTTTTATATTGCAGCTTTCGGATCCATGTTTTCGCAAAAAATTTCGACTGCCTCACAGCAGTGGTAATAGTCTACGAGGGTGGCGATCTTTGCCAGCAACTGGACACTCACAGCGGTAGGCACGCTTCAATTGCGGCCGTGAATGATCTGCAACAAAAGTAACAGAGCTTCGGTGTCCCAGTCCTCTGCAGATAGGTAGCGGCAGCCGTCTTCGTGGATCGGGGTGTTGTCCTTCCATCGCTGCCCTAGCTCCTTTTCGAAGCACCGAGAGGCCAGAGACAGGTATTTAGAAGACACTCGGTAGTGAACTTCTAGAGTCCGTTTAGGTTCGGAGTCTTTCAGAGGCTTCTCTATCCCAGAGTCGGGACCCGGCTTGGGCCCAGGCTCAGAGACAGCGTCTTTATTCCAGACGGCGAATGGCGCATTTGGATTGCGGAGAACGAGAATAACATCTCCATCAGGATCCAAAACGTGAAGTAGCGGCTCCATAGTAAATCGCAAGAACTAGACTGAGGAGCCGAGGGCGATGGCAGTTTTGTTGGGGCGGAGGATCGCTGTATTAGGTAGAAGACAGCTATCTGAGGCCAAAGTGGGCGGCCGGGCTAAATATTTACCAGGTGGTCTATGCACCACAACAGGTTTGCGTCCCAGGACAGTCAAGGCTGCGGTTTAGGAGAGTTTGGACTGTGTTTGGGGCCTGTGACATCAACTCCCCCTCCATCCCTTCCGTAGGACGTGACTCGTCTTTCTTTCATCAGATTCATTGTCTTACAACTGCTAGACAAACGCGAACTCTCGCGACATCTTAGAAACATCGCGCACCAAGAGAAACGTTATTTGCACGCTATCTAGCCGTCATTTGTACAGCAAGTATCTTACTAAAATATTGGGCAAGAATTACTTAACTGCGACCATTGGTTAGATATACAAGTCTGCCGTACAAGCGGCAGCCAAGGCGCAATACTTTGAAGATAGTAAGTATAGTCTAAACCCTATATCGTCCCTGCATCTTCTTTTTTTTTTTTTTTTTTTTTTTTTTTTTTTTTAAAAAAGAAATGTAATGGCTCTTTATAGCTTTACGTCTTAGAAGGACATAATTAATGAATGTTCCAAGGTCCTTTGTACCTACAGCACAAATAATTACCAATCTCACGTTTTAATAGCACTTCTCTTGAATTGAGCGGCTTGACATCAGATTTCGACGCAGTTGAGCTAAGCATGGTCTCGGCTTTTGTTTCTCCTCTTTGTTTTTCTTTTACTTACAATTCTGCTCCTTCTGTCATTTTTGCTTCCAGCACACGAACCACGCACGCACCTACTTTATCACGAGGTTCAGTCGTCTTCATTCTCACCACCAAACGACGACACGGCCGGTCCCCCTTTATGCGACCACCCTGGACTCCCAGAGGACCGCTGATCGCCGTGCCGCTGATCGCCGTACCGCTGGGCCGGTCCTGGTGGCGGTGGCCCTGACGAGCGCGGCGCGTAAGGGTCGTCATGATCGTTGTCGTAGCGTCCACCACTACCGCCTCGGCCGCCATAGTCATAGCGGGCATTGCTCGAAGATAGATAACCGTCGCGTTGCGGTGGTGGTGGCCCGTGACGGCCCCGGTCTTGATCGTAGGCCGGGTATGAGCGGCGGTCACCTCCACCACCCCGATCTCGGTGGTCCCGGGTTTGGTATTCACGGTCTCTGGAGTTGTCTCTCCGGCTGGGGTAATCCCGGTCATGGTTCGCATAGTGCTTGCCATCGTGTGGCATGTCGTTACCGGGCAGCGGTCGGCTGTCAGGTGTCCGCGGCAGATCTGTCCGCAGCAGATCATCTCTGCCCATGTTGTAATTGCTGTAGTTGTTGTTCGTGGCGGTGGGAGGGGTAGTGGATGCAGCATATGACTGTGGCGTGCCCATATGGGCCTCTCTGCGCAAATCTTCTAGTCCTAGACTAGAGGCTGCTTTTCTGAGATCAGCCCGCTCGCCGTGGTCCGAAGCCCATTTCTTCTCGGACTTGCCGCGGGTCACGAGCATGAAATGTTCAAAGCTGTCAACCACTTTGCTGATGACCTCAAACTGAGATCGGCTGAGAAGGGGTGCTTGAAGAGGCTGATGCTCTCCCCTTGAGCCGGCCTGTCTGTTGTTTTCGCTCTGGCTGAACATGTCGTACGCTAGCGACGACGCGATCTGGAACGCATTGCGAATCTGTCGGCCGTTCCACGGCGTCCATTCCTCGGTGCCGTTTCTGTTAGCTTTCTTCCGCCGGTCAAACAGGTCGCTGGCGAACTCCAGAATTCTCGCCGTGTCGATCTCTAACTTAGGCTCTTTGGTTATTGTGCTGCGTAACAGCGCAATCTTGTCGAGACGCTCAATGTTCATCCGGAAGATGGATTGAGCTTGGCTCTTGGTGAGCTCTGGATAGTAGAGGCTGACGTGGATGCGCGACCTGAAGGCGCCATCGAGGTGGCCAACACGGTTGGTTGTCAGGAAAAGAATGCCACTGTAGTACTCCAGGACACGCAAGAAAACCGAGACAAGAGCGTTGCGATTAAGGTCCAGGTTGTCGCGCGACGACAAGAAGACATCGGCCTCATCGAGTAGAAGAACGCAGTCCCAGAGATGAGCGAGACGGAACACTTCGGTGAGGTGGCGCTCTACATCGGATGGGGTCAGGCCTAGATCGCCGCAAGTGATGACAAAGAGCGGTTTTTGGTACTCGAGAGCAACAGCTTCGGCTGTGGCCGTCTTTCCAACACCGGGCACCCCATGCAACAGGATCACCAGCCCGCGCCCCTTGCCCTGGATGAGGTCCTGTGTCATACCGCGGATGTTGCTAACAGTGGCCGAAGCCGAAGTAGTCGAGAAGCCAAGCGGTGTCCTTTCCCCAGGGAACAGTAGGTCGGCCTTCTCGTTCACGGACAGTGCCGAGAATTTTCGCTCCACATTCTTGTGCACAAAGTGCGAAGACACCAGTCCCTTGACAATGTCCCTGTAGTCATCAAAAATCTTCAGGCTGTCAAACACATTCTGCTGTTTGGGGATCACCTGCAGGTACCGCACGTCCACGGGCGCAAACTTGCGGTCTCGCAGAACATAGGCAAACAGCCGTTTTGGGAGCAGCACCAAATCTTCGTCGCGAAGCTGCACCGCTTTCCGGGCTTGTTTGTTGGACGTGCTGCTGCTGCTGCTGCCGCTGCCCAGGTAGGCCTTGTAGCTTTTGATGAAGCCATCCACCTCGAGGGACTCCTTGCGCTGCCACGCTGCCACGGCATCGATCGATTGGACAATGTCGTCCTTCCAGACGTCATCCTCAGCGTCCCAATGCAGCAGGGGGACAGGATCCTCTGCCTCGTCCCAATTTTCGGCGTTGGAGATTTCCGGGTTGTGGAACTCCGGTTTCCAAAATGGGTAGACCTGAAAGGCCTCGACGAAGTCGACAATGACGTGGCTTTCGACGTATTCGGGGTAGCGCACCTGCTCCTCGTCTTCGTCAGCCGCGATTTGTTTGCCAGTCGGCGTGGGCGAGGCCGTCCACCCTTCATAGGCGAGATTCCGGCGCTCGACGTAGTCCCGAAATTTGCCGCCTTCTTCCTGCAGGGTCTCTAGCAATTGGTCATCGTCGACGTATCGGATGGGGTAGCATGGCAGCTGCCGAATGTCCATTTCACCATCAAACGGCGTGATTTTGAAGACGTGCCTGACGGGCCCGTATGAAACACCGTCCCAGTCGATGTAATAGGCCCAGACCGCGAAGGAGCGGGAGTCCGACTCGTTTCTACGTGGCTTGCGGGATGTCTCAGATTGACTATAGATCGGTGCATAGGACGGGCAGGCGATGCTGTATACGCGCCAGACTAACGTGGCTTGTGATGAACTGGCATCTGTTGGGAAAGAAATATATGTGCTTAGCCAGATAAAAGCAGAAAGCGACAGTGGGGAGACTTACCGGCATCCCTTCCGTAACCATGCCGAGGAGAAATACCGGAACTCTCACTGGCATAGACGAGCTCTCCAAAGCGAAAGAGTAGCCATAGATCGGTGAAGCGCACCTTCATGGTTGGCGGCGCCCCGGGCGCCTTAGGCTGGATAAACATGGTGTATAACGGCATGATTTCTGCGTCCACGAACTCAACATAGCAGCGCATGGCCAAGAGGGAGTCCCAGTCATACATTTCCGGGTTGTCCTCGGCATCGTTGTGAAAATCAGTATCTCCGTCATAGAGGTTAATTGGCCGTGGATGCTTGGACAAATTGGAAGCAGCAGCTGCTGCTTTCTTGTTTTCGTTTGTAGCAACTTTGGCGGTCCCATCAGAGTCGCCTCCCTCCTTTCCTTCCCCAATCTCTTTCGGATCATAGCCAGCCCATCGAACCTCTAGCTTGGCCAGAATCTCCTTCATCCGTGGCTGGAAGTATATCAACATTCGAAATGGCCGCATGAACGTGATAGGCACAGATCCTATGCTCTCTTCGGCAGACATGACCGACAAGTGGTGGATGATGCTGCGTGACTGGATGCGGACTCTTTGGATCCACTTTGGTTCTGATTTGCCAGCTGCGGCTGTCGAAACCGGGGGTTGGCTGGGCAGCAGTCTCTTTCTGTCCTCTTTGCTCATTCTTCTGTACGATTTCCGGATAGCCTCCAAGCGACGGTACTCGTATGTCATGTTGGATCCACCCTCCAGAACTTCAATGATGCTGTGACCATCTTCTTCCGAAGAGTATCTGTTTTTGAAGTGCTCAAAGTCGAGTTTGGTGACCCGTGGGATGAGTGGCTTTTCCTTCTCTTCCTCGTGATCGCTGTCATCATCGCTTTTTGCAGACACCTTGTCGTCGTCCTCCTTTGCATTTTCGTCCTGGTTTTCCTTTATTTCCTCTTTTCCCTTCTTTTCCACTTTTTCGTTACTAGTATCCTTTGCATCTTTGTTTTCGTCAATGTCTTCTCTCACTTCTTTAATGACTTCTTCTTCCGCGTCTTCTTCGTCGCCCTTCTTGTCGTTTTTGGCATCTCCATTCTCTTTAGGGGCGCCGACACCGTTCACCTCGCCTGATAGGGAACTGGGTGATTTGTTTTCCACGGCAGTGAGGTTTGCCGGCGTAGATGATATTTCCTGCACAGCCTCTGTTATGACTTCCTTTTCTGTAGACAGCAGGTCTACCTTTTCAACAATTGTCGCTGCTTCTGCTACCTCAATATCGGCCATTCTCAAATGTCCCAATTCAATTATAGTAAGAAAAGTGATTCGCAATTTTAGTAACAGTGCAAACTGACTCAATTGAGACCTATAGTTGAATCAAAGCCGGAAATGTGCACGAATGGAAGGAAAATGGGGACGTTACAAATATTTTGTCGATAAAGGCTCGGAATATGGGCGTTAAGACAGAACAAAGAGCCTTACAAGACTTCGTATTTAACCAGCGGCCTTCCTACCTTCCTACTCAGCCGCAATGCTCTCCTGCACGGGAAAAGTGATATAAGTGCAGTTTTGGCTATCTATACCCAATCACAAAACCTGACAGCCCAATATAGAATTAGTGCAATACACCACGTATGCACTGCATTTTAATGCAACACGAGACGGGTGAAAAGTCTTATGGGTGGTCAGCTTCAGCTGCAAACTGCAGGAATATTGGGCAACATGCAGGATTAGCATAAATGCACATTTCCCGACCTTTTTTACGTAAAATAGATAACAGCGCGTGGTCAGTTGAAAAGGGCCCTTTAAAATAATCAACTTCATAAGGCAGGGTTAATGAAAAAAAGAAAGAATTGACAGAGAAAAAACAAGCAGTGGAAAAAATGCATATCCGAGAAAGATTCATCCCAAAAGCTCCGATTTCCGAAGCCGAAAAGCAAGCCCGCACCTTTTTGGCCCAGAATACTAGCCAAGGAAAGTTACTGGGCATCATCCCGGCTATTTCTGTTCCAGTCGAGGATGACGATGGCACGGGCTCCGCCATGGTGCTTGCGGATACGCAGCAGGCAGTAGTGGTAATATCCACTCCAACATCTACATCAACAACTGTTGTCGTCGCTGGGGACTCCGATTCATTTTCTGAAGATGATGAAATACCAGAGGGCTCAAAAGACCTGCAGAATGCCTTGCTACAATACCAAGAAATGGGCCTTAGTCCAGCCCTCGATATTGACGCTCGGAGTTGCTCGTGGCAGGATGTATTTGAGCAGATGGAGCAGGCCCAGATAGACTTTGAATCAAAAAAGAAGCATCTGCAAGGAATGCTGGCCCATATGTGGCGGACTATGGGCAAACGAGAGGCAGATGTGACGCCGTGGATCGGACTCATTCCGGATGTGGCACATATGGACGTTTTGAAAGCAGGCCTGTGCCTCTTATTCAAGGTGCGTTCTTCCTGTTTGAATGCCTTGTCCTCTTTACTAACATCTGCTTAGCTTGCCAAAAAGTCATCGGACAAGAAAGAGTCGATTCTCGAACAGTTTGGAAAGATCCCCTTCATCATTATCCAGGCTCAGGTGATGCGGAAACGCTTCCCTCGAAATAAAGATCTCAGGACCCGTTGCATACAAATGTATGTAGCCTTGCTGCAGTCAATTTCGAATTTGATTGGATTCCTGCTGCCTGAAAAGCAAGGTAAGTCATATGGTCATTGGGGTATCAGTTGTGTCTCTGCTGAGTCGTTTCTACAGCCAAAAAGGTTCTATTTTTCTTCAACAGGCGAGCATCCACAAAACAGGTGGAAACCATCGTCAAGTCCGTAGCTACCGAGGCTGACGAGCTGGAGCGGCTGGCTAAAAATATCTGGGAAGAGCTGCTGCTAGAAATTGGCAACGGGACCAAGGAGAACAACGAACTCGCCAAGGAAAACAACAAGATGGCCAAAAAAAATAACGCGATGAACAAGAAAAACAACAAACTACTACTGGGCGTCAATGATACATTTAGCCAAGGCATGAAATCAGTGTCGCAGAAAATGTCCTACATGTCGCAGGGCTTGACCTCTGCGTCACAAGACATTTCCACTGCGAAAGATGGAATATCCGAGCTCCTAGTCATAGCCAAACACTTCAGCAAAAGCAAACAAGACGTCCTCAGACAACACGACCAGCAGCAAGCAGAGAATGGCATTGTCTCGATTTTGTCCGACGTGTTCGTACTGTGCCAAAGACAAGATGAGAGGATCCGTTATATGGAAGGTACGAGAGACTGTATATCTGAAAATAGTGTATGTGATTCATGACACTAACACTTGATAAGACCAGCAATCCCGGTCCCGTGCACAGACACCCGAACCCAGGGGGCTTCAGGCGCCGTCTCTCCTCACACCGGAGTACCTCATCGACTTCCTTTGCATCCGTCCCAATCAAGTGGCCGACGACCTCCGTGCCGTTCTGAAGGAGGGTACTCTTTTTAGTCATACTGCCATGAGCCAGGCCCACACACTGCTCCAGTACTCTGCGTTTCGTGCCTGGGCTGATCCTGCACACCCGGCTCTTCTGCTCGTCAACGGACACATGGAAACCTCTGGGTCCGAACGGCTCTCGGCTCTCTCCTATGTGTGCGCCTCCCTCGTTGCCAGCATCAATCGTGTTCAGCCCGAGGCTGTCCTGCTCACCTTCTTTTGCGGCCTCCACACGACGAGGGGCGTCGCCACCGACCCGGAAGACGCTAATGGCCCTAACGGTATGCTTCGAAGCCTACTTTGGCAACTGTTCATGGCCATGGTGCAGCGCCAGCCAGACGACATCGACCTCAACTTTGTTGATAGCCGGGACTTTCGCGATGCCATCCAAAACAGTCGAATCGGTGCCCTCGGAGAAGTATTTGTGCAACTCTTGCGGCAGCTACCCTGGGACCTGCCCGTGTACTGTTTAGTAGACGATATCGAATGGCATGAGCAGGATGGCGGTGGGTGGAGTGGCGATTTGTTGAGTGTGATAGAACGGTTCTGCGACTGCACCAAGGATCGCCGCTTACATCCAATGTTCAAGGTACTGCTCACTAGCTCTCACCAAAGCCGGTGTGTAGGGCCGAGGCTTCTGCGGGAGGAGGACTGTGTGGATCTGCGACAGGACGGTGGTGGCGATGTTGGCGGTCTCACTTCTGATCGGTTGATGGACGAGCAGACAGAGAAGCTGCAGCAGAGAAGGGGAGGGACACGTTATTCTGATCGGCCTACAACATACGAGTCGAGCGATGACGATTATGAGTGGGATTAGACAAGCTACGCTTGATCGTATTGTGATTATTATTGTCTGCTAAATCACAAGCTCTACAACAAGTCTTTTGCTGGTACCTATGGTTCATTTACACTATGTTGAAAAGTACTACTTTTAATCTGTGCATACATGTCGTGTTTACGTTATCGTCCTAAGTTAGAAATCTTCCTATGAATTGGTACACGTTATGTAAATCCTAACTATCGTGCTTCAAATAAGGCAAAAAGCACTGGTGCATGTTCTATAGTGAGAAAGTAACTGCATGCTGCGCCACCGATCTTGATTCGCAGCCGCCCCTCAATTCAGGTAAATAGAGCCCCGTGTCCAACTTTCTCCATTTAACAATTAACAGTCACAATAAAGCAAAGATGATGAATCCATATGCAGCCTCTCTAGATAATATCCCAGTCACGGACAGGTATGCGGACATACCATTCTTTGGCCGTTACTACCCTAGACCAGACGATTTTGCTCTGATCCCAAATATTCGCAGGACACCTCAGCCGAAGCTTTGGCGTACTGGGCATCGGTTCTTGCCCTCTGCGATGAGGCGTGTCGCATATACGCAAATGAGGACGGCGGGCGGGACGTGTTTGCTCTAGGGAGCGTCATTATAAAGTCTAGACATTTGCATTCTGAACCCACAGATCGCGACTTTTCCTATACCGACGCGAACGAAGTGAACGCAACCGCCCTGGCAGAAGAAAGCCTTCACGTTAAAGTGCCAAAGATATATTTCTCGGGAAAGGTATGGTTCGGTTTATGCCTTTTTGTTCTGAAATGAATCCTGATCACATATTAGATCAATGGTCACACGGTGCTCGTCCAGGAGTAAATACCTGATGTCGGTCTGAACATTGCTTGGCAGTACGTCAACACAGCTCAGAATGAAAGCTTCAAGCAGCAGGCACGGGAAGTCTTGGGCCAAATGCGCAAGATCCTGCCGCCGCCAGGAGTAACTGTGAGGTCGTACGTCACCCCCGATCCCAACCCTGTTCAGAACAAGGGCATCCAGGAACTAGAAAACGACATTCTCTTCTCCAGCAAACATGGCGACCCGGACCTGTGTCTTATGCACAACGACTTTTTGAAGTCTAACTGCATAGTCGACAAGGACAATATTGTCGGTTTGGTTGACTGGGAAATGGCAGGTTTTTTGGGCTGGAAAACAGCCGGTGATGTTCACGTCCAGATTCGGAGCCCGAGGCGGCAAAACTATGCGTCACTAAATCTTCTGGAAGATTTCATGCATTTTTTTTGGAACGATCTGTATCATGAGTAGAGGTGGCATAAGTAGCCGGGAGCTGGTGAGGGTGGTTTACGCGTAAAGTAACAACAACTTACGTCTTAGCTTTCATACAACAAATCAACAAAGGCTAGAAGAGAACGACAATCTTATTGACAATCTCAAGCATATTACAAAGATGTACATTCGTGCCCCATTGAGTCATTTCAACAGCGCCGGTAGTATACACCTCGACGACAGATAACTAGAATATGCAGTGAGCCTTAGTACATCAAGCTTACAATTCCAGAATTTTGTGTAGCTAAACATCGTTCACCCTGATCAAATTGTTGTCTGTCACGTCCGACAAGATGCAAGGTGCTGTATTATAATGCTGTTGTCTGAACTCTGAGGTGTCTAGCATCGCTTTTGCATCTTCCAATACTATATACGGGTGCGTGACTCGGGCGAAGCACTCTGTCGATCGGCCTTTACAAGATCCGGAATATAAACGTTGTATATGTATAGGAGTCCCGTTACGTTGGTCTTAAAAACATTTCCTACATTCCCTAGCAGCACAACACAAGTTGCGAGTCAGGAAAGACAAAACACAACCAAGTCTCAGGTATAGTGAGATCCCTCCCTCCAATTGTGGGTCTACAAGAAACCCCCACCAACACTAGTAAAGTCGATGGGAGCTGCTCACCTTACTTTCCTACATCAGCATTCTCCCAATGCTAAACCTTTCTGTGGTTGAGTGAGCAGACTTTGACGAGGTGGAATATCACAGAGCCCAATGAATCTTTTCTCTTATCGAGCATTTTCCCACACTTGAAATTTAATTTGCCACCGCTGCTGGAAATGCTGGTGCCTGACCGGCCAAAGGCGGTGGCAGACGGCAGAACCCTGTTTGGCGGGTTGCCTGGGGGTAGAGCAGCTCATCACATGACGCGTCATACCAGGATAGGAAAGGCAGATGCGTAACGGGCTGGCTCTAACGCTTTGCTGTTCAATATTCCGCCGTGCTGAACCCTACTATTATTATCCCTCCCACCTCTTATCACCACCACTCGCAAACCCCATCACCACTACCACCGGCAGAGCATCTCGACCTGCTGGCGTAAGCACCGCGTGCTCTTTTCAGACTCATAAGTTTCAGACGTTCAAGTCTTCCGAGTGCTGGTAGCAAAAATCCTCTCGCCGCGCAAATAGGGACAACTCCCACCGCTTCTCTTTTTTGGTCTCATATCCGCCACCGGTACCCAACCCACCAAAAGCAGAGAGCTCCCTGCTTGCCATCCCACATCTGTCGGACGTGCCTACCACCTCTGAGGCCACCATATCCGCGACACCAGCAGCGACTCGTGCTTTTGTTCACTTCCTGTTGCTTCCATCGAACCCGCCACTAAGATGACGGGGGCAAGCTTGGCGACGCCGGGCGGTATCTCGGATCCGGCCCTGATCCAGTGAGTAGCTGATTCTGGCTGCTGATTCTCAGTCCGGCAGCAGCGTGTGCGGCTCCGTATCTGCTGTCCCGATTTCGTGCCGATCTTACCGTTGTCTCGTTTGCTGACTTGTGCGCAATGCAGGCTTGTCAACAAGCTCCAGGATGTTTTTGTGACGATCAACGTCAACAACCCAATCGATCTTCCCCAGATTGTCGTCGTCGGCAGCCAGTCGAGCGGAAAGAGCTCTGTCCTGGAGAATATTGTTGGCCGAGACTTGTAAGATACATTTTCCAAGCAACAGGGCGTGGAGGAAGGGGAAACGGAAGGAGGACAGAAGAAGAGAAGAGGTGGCGGTTTAAACAATGCTGACAATGCTGACACAACAAAACAGCCTTCCGCGAGGCTCAGGCATTGTGACCCGACGACCGCTTGTTCTGCAACTGATCAACCGCCCGGCATCGGCGACATCGAATGGAGTATCAGACGAGATCTCGAACGGCACGGACAAGGCGGCCAACGCTGACGAATGGGGCGAGTTCCTCCACATCCCCGGGCAGAAGTTTTACGATTTCAACAAGATCCGTGACGAGATCAACCGCGAGACCGAGGCCAAGGTGGGCCGGAATGCAGGCATCTCTGCAGCGCCCATCAACCTGCGGGTGTACTCGCCCAACGTGCTCAACCTGACGTTGGTGGATCTGCCGGGTCTGACCAAGGTGCCGGTGGGCGACCAGCCGCGGGATATTGAGCGGCAGATCCGCGACATGGTGATGAAGTTCATCCAGAAGCCCAACGCCATCGTCCTGGCGGTGACGGCGGCCAACCAGGACCTGGCCAACTCGGACGGCCTGAAGCTGGCTCGCGAGGTAGACCCGGAGGGCCAGCGGACGATCGGTGTGCTGACCAAGGTCGACCTGATGGACGAGGGCACGGATGTGGTGGACATCCTGGCCGGACGCATCATCCCGCTGCGGCTGGGGTACGTGCCGGTGGTCAACCGCGGACAGCGCGACATCGACAACAAGAAGCCGATCCTGATGTCGCTGGAGGCGGAGAAGAACTTTTTTGAGTCGCACAAGGCGTACCGTAACAAGAGCTCGTACTGCGGCACGCCGTACCTGGCGCGCAAGCTGAACCTGATCCTGCTGATGCACATCAAGCAGACGCTGCCGGACATCAAGGCGCGGATCGCCGGGTCGCTGCAGAAGTACTCGGCTGAGCTGGACAGCTTGGGGCCGTCGATTCTGGGCAACAGCGCCAACATGGTGCTGAACATCATCACAGAGTTTACTAACGAATGGCGGACGGTGCTAGACGGCAACAACACGGAGCTGTCGAGCACGGAGCTGTCGGGCGGTGCGCGCATTAGCTTTGTCTTCCACGAGCTGTACTCGAACGGCATCAAGGCCATCGACCCGTTCGACCAGGTCAAGGACGTGGACATCCGCACGATCCTGTACAACTCGTCCGGCTCGTCGCCAGCGCTGTTTGTGGGGACGACGGCGTTTGAGCTGATCGTGAAGCAGCAGATCAAGCGGCTGGAGGAGCCGAGCCTCAAGTGCATCTCGCTGGTCTACGACGAGCTGGTGCGCATCCTGACGCAGTCGCTGAGCAAGTCGCTGTACCGGCGCTACCCGCAGCTGAAGGAGAAGATCCACCAGGTGGTCATCTCCTTCTTCAAGAAGGCCATGGAGCCGACGAACAAGCTGGTGCGCGACCTGGTGGCCATGGAGTCGTGCTACATCAACACGGGCCACCCCGACTTCCTCAACGGCCACCGCGCCATGGCCATTGTCAACGAGCGCCACAACCCGCCGAAGCCGGTGCAGGTAGACCCCAAGACGGGCAAGCCGCTGCCGGCATCGGCGACCCCGGCGCGGGCGGCCAGCCCGACGCTGGCGGGAGACGACAAGGAGAGCGGCTTCTTTGGCAGCTTCTTTGCGGCCAAGAACAAGAAGAAGGCAGCCGCCATGGAGGCCCCGCCGCCGATGCTTAAGGCGTCGGGCACGCTGTCGGAGCGGGAGAACATTGAGGTGGAGGTGATCAGTACGTATTGTATTATGTTATATGATGATGTGGTGGCTGGCAAGGAGACAAGAATCGAGAACCGGAAAAGGCTGACTCTTGGGAACAGAACTGCTGATCCAGTCGTACTACAACATTGTGAGGCGGACCATGATCGACATGGTGCCCAAGGCCATCATGCTGAACCTTGTGCAGTACGTTTTGAGCTTTCTCCCCTCTTATTTTTCTTTTTTTTTTCTTTTTTTCCTCCTCAGCTCACCATGACAGGTTCACAAAGGACGAGATGCAGCGCGAGCTGCTCGAGAACATGTACCGGACGGATACGCTGGACGACCTACTCAAGGAGAGCGACTACACTGTGCGCCGGAGAAAAGAGTGCCAGCAGATGGTGGACGCGTTGGGGCGGGCGAGCGAGGTCGTCTCGCAGGTTCAGTAGATTTGACACGTCTCTGTGTTCCTGGCGGGTGGCTTCCCTTCAGCTTTGTTCCTTTCTTCTTTCTTTTTCCCTCGACCATCGCTTGTCTTGTCTCTGTCGAGGGGAGCTTCTCTTGTCATTGTGATGTCACACGGCCGTGGGAAAATAAACAAGGATGTATCTTTCTGTCACAGCAGCTCAGCCTCTCCTCCAGTTTCCCTTTCCCCCCTTTTTTCCCTCACCGTATTTCCCTCTCTCGCTGCATATCTCTTTCCCCCCAAATTCTCCCACTCCGCCATGCCCCTATATCTCCCATTACCTCTACTTCACACTAGATCAAATAGCGTTTTTGCTAAACGACTGTCAAGTCAACCTAATATTGCCAGTAGATATTAATCCGTAGTCTACCATGCCTCCATCTTTGTATCCCTGTTTTCCCACATATACCCAGCCCACTCCTACAGGCGCGCCTTGCCGACATCCTTGAGCACAAAACCGCCACCGTCGGCGACATCGTACTCCGCCCCCCGCGTCCAGCCTTGCCACCGCCTTAGGGCCTCCTCGCCGCCTTCACCCAGCTGCAGTGCTTGGCCCTCGTAGCCTTCGCCAGCAACACCCGGACCCTGGCCACGCCGGCTGCTGCTGTCTGCGGTCTCGTTCTCGTCCTCGACAAGCGGGTCTTTGCGGACGGTAACAGCCAGGAGCGGCGTGCTGAGCAGCGCCACGGGGGGTCTCTGCTCGCTCTCGCGGCCGTGGGTGGTGGCGGCGCCTTGCTCGATCTCGTCAAAGCCGAGGACGGGCGTGCAGCAGGCGTCGGTTCCGTCAAAGACTCCCTCCCAATGGGCTCTGGGATGGCGGTGGAAGGCGGCAGCTAGGGCGGAGCGCAGGGCAGGCCACTGGCTGCGGTCATGGCGGCGTCGCTCCCAGCCCTGGATATCTGAGAGGGAAGAGGAGGAGGGATTGTCGGCCGCGAGGCCGCGCAGTAGCTGGGCGAAGAAGTGCGGCTCGAGGGCGCCGATGGCCACGTAGCCGTTGGGGTTGGTGTCGGCGTCGGCGCAGGCGTAGGTGTCGTAGTAGGGGCAGCCGGAGTCGAGCAGGTTCTGGCCGCGCGGCTGGCTGCCGATGGGGGTGCGTAGGGCGAAGCGTGGAAACGTGGCCAGAAAGGCGGCACCGTCAACCATGCTGGCCTCGACAACCTGGCCGCGGCCCGAGGCGGCGCGGGATGCCAGGGCCAGCAGCACGCCGAGAGCCAGCATCAGGCCGCCGCCGGCAAAGTCAGCCAGGATGTTGAGGGGTGGGGTGGGCTTCTCGGCGGCGCGGCCCAGGAGGCTGAGGACGCCGGAGACGGCCAGGTAGTTGATGTCGTGGCCGGCCATGTCGCGGTAGCGGCCGTCGCGGCGGAAGCCGCTGAGGCGCGCGTAGATGAGGCGCGGATTGTCGGCCAGCAGGACGTCGGGGCCCAAGCCGAGACGTTCGAGCACGCCCGGCCGGAACGGGTCGATCAGGACATCGGCATGGCGGGCAAGAGCGCGCAGGAGGGCTACTCCCCGGCCGTTCTTGAGGTCGACAGCGACGGAAGACTTGTGGCGGGTAAGGAGGTCCGTCGGGAGGGACGGGGGCAGTGGCGATGATGATGACGAAGACTGGCTGGAGACGGTAAGGGGACGGTCGATGCGGAGGACATCAGCGCCAGCATCAGCAAAGATGAGGCCGGCAAAGGGAGCTGCTATGTCAGCGATGGGATGTGGCGATGAGACGCAGCAATGAGACGTATGATGGCAGCTTCAGAGGAGGGAGCAACGAGAGAGACAACGAGAGAGACAACAAAGCAGACAGGCTACAAAGGAAGAATGAATAAGAATAATAAAGAATAATGAGAAAGACAAGAACACGAGTGAAAGAGAGAAAAGGGAAGAAGGCCAGGATAAGACTACATACCTGGGGCGAGACCAGCCAGCTCAAGGACCCTAAGGCCTACAAGAGGAGGAGGATTGGCCATAAAGGCACCTGGAGAGAGAAGGCTTTTCGAGGATTGCTAGAAAGCTTCTATAAGTTTGGGAGACGTGATGAAGCCTCCAGAATACAGAAAGCAATGAGAACAGAGCATATTAGAGAATGCCTCTGGGAAAGCTCTCTGGGGAGCTGTTTTGCGGGGTTGCCCGTGTGCACTAACAGAGAAGGCGCGGCTGTGGCTGCGGAGACGCGATAGAACCTCGGCTCGCTACATGGTGCCTGCTCCCAGTTGGTCGTAGTGGTGCCGGCCAAGTCAACATTGCTTTCGTGGCTGCTCTGGGCAGGCGTGACCCAGGCACATCGCTCGTTGTAACATTAGTTTACATCTACTGGCTCTCAAGTGCAAGGAGCAAGAAGCTTTTTTGCTCGCAGAGTGAGGCTGTAGCCTCGTCTGGCTTATTATCTCGTATTAGGTATTATTTCTATTATTATTTTTTTTTGGTATGCCATCTTAGTTTCTACCTCTTTGTTCAAGAAATTTTTAAACAAAGAAGGTCTCTAGTCCCCGCTGATCTTTGCGTGGCGGAAGTATTTCATGCCGATCCAGGCGACCACCACCCAGACCCAGGCCATGACGCTGGTGAGGATCATCAGGGCCGGGTAGTAGCCCACGATCGGCAAGGTCGGGTCGTCCTCGAGCTCGGGCGGCGCGTACGGCGTCGTCCCCACGTCCCAGGCCCAGCTCCACACGCCCAGGCACGAGCCCATGCCGACGACGAACACGACCCACGTCACTACCAGCATCACCCAGCCCCACCACTCGGTCTCGGCATAGTCCCAGCCGGGGTCGACTGACGATGATGACGACGACAGCGGCAGCGGCAGCGGCAGCGGTAGCGGAAGCGGCAGCTCACGCAGCGGTGTGGCCAGGTCCGTCAGCGACAGCGGCGACTTTGCCCGCAGCTTGCCTCCGAGCGGATGCGACGGCATGTGTTGGTGGTAGTGCTGGTGCTGGTGCTGCTGCTGCTGCTGCGGCGGCGGCTGAGACTGCGACTGCGACTGCGACGTCTGCATCTGCATCTGCATCTGCATCTGCATAGGCATAGGCATAGGCATCGACGGCGGCGGTAGCGACAGCGACAGCGATAGCTGGCTAGCCTGTTTGCGAAGCAGGTTTTGTTCTTGATTTTGCCGTTGATTCTGCTGTTGAGTCTGCTGCTGCTTCTGGTCATCGTCAGCCGTGAGGCAGGCCATGATGGGAGGGCTTCCGTTGCCGCTGCCGTTCACCGACGCAGAGCGTCTCGTCTGGATGTTGGGCATCATCATCGTCTGCTTTGACGGCCTCGACCGCGGTGCTGCCGCCAGCGGCAATATCTGGCTAGCGTTGCCGCTGTTGCTGTTGCTGTTGCTGTTGCTGCTGCTGCTCCTGTGGCTTGAATAGGCGCTTCCTTCCACGGCCAGCCGGGGCGTCATAGTCGTGCCAGAGATGCCGAGACCCAGGCCCAGGCCCAGGCCGCTAGCATCGTAGCCGTCTGTCTTTGCGAGACCTGCTTCCTTCTCTTCCTTCTCTTCCTTCTCCTTCTCCTCCTCCTCCTCCTCCTTCTCCTCCTCCTGTCCTTCTTCTGCTGCGGCTGTACGAGTCGCCGCCGCGGCCTCGCGGCGATCACGCTGGGCTCCGCGGCCGAGCAGGGCGACCTTGCGCAGCGAGCCGCGGCGACGTCGTGTCTTGTGCGGTAGCGGAAGAGGCAGCTGCTGTGGCAGCTGCTGCGGCAACTGCTGCTGCTGCGGCAACTGCTGCTGCTGCGATGCCAGAATATTGTTTGGGATGATTGCGTTCTGGAGCGGCCTTGGAAGCGGATGCAGGAGCGGAGGTGGCTGTGCCTGAGGCTGCTGGAAGGAGGTGGTCGGCGGGGTTTTCACGGCGCCCACAGCGTCGCCATCGCCGTTGGCACCGCTGTCGTAGCTTCCTTTGCGGCGTGTCATGCGAACTGATGCGGCGCGAACAAGGGGGATGCGAGAGAGGACCCCCGCCGGCGCCCGTCCGGTCTTTAGTTGGAGGAGGACGAGGGAGACGAAAAAGACAGGAGAAGCAGAAGAGTGAAAATTGACAGAGTCCAAGGACTGTCGTGGGGGTTTCTGTCGTCGCTGGTCGTCTGCAAATGGTTGGGGCAGGATAGCTTTCTTCCTGTGGCAGTTCAACGAGCCAAAATGATTACAGTATCTCTCGTTTCGACCAGATTGCGATTTAGGGCGATTAGCACGTCGTAGGGACTCCACACGACGCTAGCAGAAGTCAAATCGGAGAGAGGGGGGGGGAGACCTTACAGGGCACTACGAGTAAGATACTATTGGGGGCTGGCAAGCCACTAAATAATAACGCGCCACAGGCAACCCATGTGTGGGGAAAGTGCGTTGAAGGCTGGAAAGCTCAAGGGCCTCGAAAGCTCGTATTGCACGTATTTGTATGACCACACAAACCAGGCACAACAACTGCTCGTTTTTTTTTCTGAAAAGAGACAAGGGATCTGATTGATTTTTTATAATTTCTTTTCGTGTTTCGTTCTCTTTTGCCACAACCACACGAATTCACGTCTCATCGTTTTCTGCCTTGCGTCCTACCGAATTGCTACATCTCCCAGACGACCAATAGATGGCTTAGATGAAAGAAGAAGGCTGAGTGGCTGCTCTCGCAGGCATCTCCCTCCCTCCCCCTGATGGAGTCTTGCGGCGGCGGCCGCATGGCGGCATTAGGCCGGCTCTCCTGGCTTAGCTGGCTCCGGCTCCGACTCCTCGTGGCACTCGTGGTACTCGTGCTGGCGCCGCTGCGGTGCCATGCTCAGTACCCGAGCCTGCTCGACGGGGCCAACCTCACGACGGTACGGTCGCCGATCGACCCGACCATCACGATCTCGTACACGGTGCCGCGGGGCGCGTGCACGACGGTGTTTGACAGCCAGGAGCAGTACGCCGGGTGGGTGGCGGTACCGGGCGACTATCCGACCAACATGTTCTTCTGGTTCGTGGGGGCGCGCGAGGCGACGTCAATGCTGACGGTGTACCTCAACGGCGGGCCGGGGTCGAGCTCCATGTTTGGCATGTTTGCCGAGACGGGGCCGTGCGAGATCGTCGAGATGAGCGCCACGCAGCTCGGCACGGTCGCGCGGGAGTGGGGATGGGATCGGGCGTCCAACATGCTGTTTGTGGACCAGCCGAACCAGGTCGGCTTCTCCTACGACACGCCGACCAACGGGACGCTGGACCTGTACAGCGGCAACATTACGGTTCCGTCAGTGGCAGTGGCAGACGGCAGCAGCAGCAATCTGGTATACAACGGCACGTTCTCGTCGCAGAACGCCAGCCGCACGGCCAACACGACCACGCTGGCCGCCCGGGCCGTCTACCACCTGATGCAAGGCTTTCTGGCCGAGTTCCCGCGCTACAGCCCGGCCGACAACTCGTCGCTGGGCGTGAACCTGTTTGCCGAGAGCTACGGCGGACACTACGGGCCGGCCTTTGCACGGACGTGGCAGACAGAGAACGCACGACGGCTGAATGGCAGCAGCAGTGGTGGCAGCAGCAGCAGCAGCAGCAGCAGCAATAATAGTGGCAGCAACAGCAGCAACTCCACATCCACAACCGTCGAGATCCACCTGACCGCCCTAGGCCTGATCAACGGCTGCGTAGACGACCTGGTTCAGGGCCCGCACTACGCCGCCATGATGGTCAACAACTCGTACGGCTTCCACGCCGTGCCGACGCTGCAGGCCGGCCTCGTCAACGCCAGCTTCTACGCCAGCGCCAGCGGCTGCGGCGACCTCATCGTAGCCTGCCGCGCAGCCGTGGCCGCCAGCGACCCGACCGACAACGGCTCCTCGGCGGCGGCCAACAGCGCCTGCGCCGAGGCCCAGACGACGTGCGCCCAGACGGTGCTGGATCCCTACGGCGCGGCCGGCCGCTCCTTCTACGACATCGCCCACGCGCTGCCCGACAGCTTCCCGCCGGCCTACTACGTCGACTACCTCAACAGCGCGCCCGTCCAGCGCGCCCTCGGCTCGCCCGTCAACTTCACCGCCACCAGCAGCGTCGTCTACGGCGCCTTTGCTGCCACCGGCGACCTCGAGCGCTCTGGTGGCTCTAGTGGTACTGATGCTGACGGCGGCGGCACCATCGCCGACATGGCCGCCCTGCTGCAGGCCGGCGTCCGCGTCGGCCTCGTCTACGGCGACCGCGACTACGTCTGCAACTGGCTCGGCGGCGAGGCCGTCAGCCTGGCCGTCGCCCGCGCTGCCGGCGGCGATTATGCCGACCGCTTCCCCTCCGCCGGCTATGCCCCCGTCATCGTCAACGACTCCTACATCGGCGGTGCCGTCCGCCAGTTTGCTAACCTCAGCTTTAGCCGCGTCTACCAGGCCGGCCACTTTGTGCCCGCCAGCCAGCCCGAGACCGCCTTTGAGATCTTTGCCCGCATCATCCTCGGCACCGACGTCGGCACCGGCGAGCCCGTCGATCTCGCCGCCTTCAACACCTCCGGGCCCGCCAACGCCACCAGCTCCCTCTCCCTGCCCTCCAGCCCCGAGCCCACCTGCTTCGTCTGGAACATCCCCGACGCCTGCGACGACGATCAGGTCTCCAGCCTGCGTGACGGCAAAGGCGTCATCATCAATGGCATCTGGTATCCTGCCTCCAGCGACTGGCCCGGCCCAGCTTCCGGCGTTATCGCTGCCATCTCTGGTTCCGTCTCCGGTTCCGGTTCTGCGCCAGGCAGCACTGCCCTCCTTCCCTCAACCTCCCTCGGCCGCACTGCCACCGTCCGCGCCTCTGCCACTGCCTCTGCCGCCCTCAGCTCTCTCACCGGCTTCTATACCGCCACCGCCACTCCCGGTGCCGCTGCCCCCCTTCGCGGCCTCGCACCGGCTCCCCTGTCCGTCGCCGCTCTGGCTGTCGCCGTCAGCCTCTTCTCCTGTATCGGCGCAGAGATCCTTTACCTGCGGCTCGTCTAGTCACACTCCTCTACCTCTCTTCCTAGTCCCGTGTATGGCGGGCAGGCATCACAATCACTGGCTTCATGCACTTGGCGCACATAATTGTAATTGGGTGGAATGGGCACGGGAAAATATGAAAAAGATCATAAAGAACATTGCTTTCGTAGTGACAACTCGTTTAATTTCTTAGAACTATGTGTTTGTGTTTGGCTGCGAGTAGTGTCCGTATCTCTACTGACTCACCTCATGTTGCTTACCTAATGTACCTAATGATGTATTGTGCTTCGTATCGAAATCTATGCCACGCAATATTGTTAGCATCAAGACTCAACTAATGCAATGCAAGACAATATGACAGAAATTTGGGCTTTGATCAGTTCGGGTGCCTTGTCAAGGCGTTTGTCATCAACGCATAAGCTATGTAGACCGTCGTGATATATATTTTGGATCATCATCAAAGCAGCTGCAATAAACACAGAATATGTAGATAGAGCTTACCATTTCAGAGCCATCTCGTGGCGACAGTTGTAACTAATGAAAGAAGAAGCCGGGGACCTAAAATATAAAATCTGAAAGGTAGCAGTTAGCACCGGAGGTCTTGCCTAAAACTCAGATCGACAGAAACAATAAATAAGATTGCCAACTCAGACAGAACGTTTCTCTTCTGCGCTGTAAAGCTCTGACATATGCTTGTCATTGTGTATAGTTGAATCATCATAGGAGGCACTGATGATGTGACACCCGGAAGATGTTCATGTGATGCAAGAAAAAATAAGAAAAGAGAGTATCGTGCTTACCATAATAGTAAATCACATGAGAACTCTCAGCCGCTTAAGCTATGCGTCTTTGAGACCTATGCTTAGCAATTAGCATCTTGCCACGACGGTGAACAACAAAAAACTTAGTGAAGAAAGGGCTCGTGTCAGATTTGGCATGAATGGTAGAAGAAAATATGTTGTCTGCATCGCTAACGCGGATAAGACTCGTCATCTGTGAATCATCACGTAGTATGTAGGAGGGTGGGATAAGCATGAGCAACTGTACATAGACCTACCATATTATACGGCAACACTTAGCATTATATTGCTGCTTATTGCTTATAAGATGTTGTCGCCTATTGAGAACATGATTGTTAGACATTCGTATTGCAAACACGAATCTGTTACGCTTTCCGCAATGTGCTGAGGCTTTCTTCTTGAGGATCAGTGGACGAGGTTTTCTAGGCCTGTCGCAGAAGTGGCATATCTGCTCATGCATTGTCGGAGCCCAGTGCCGTTTCATCATGCAAGGTGAAGCCCAGACAGAGGGTGGCAGGATGTTTTCAATCAATAGCGCGTACCTTTATTAACCTATTTCTCATGTTAGACGAGGATCGTAACAAGGAGAAGAAGCAAAAGTAGAGAACAGTCAAATGCATAGATCAGAAACAGCCAGTTTTTTTCCACAACGACCAAATGGTCTCAGTCGGTAATTCCAACTTGCCGAAGCAAAGTTAAATCATCATAGAAATGCGAGGTATGGTGCTATAAATAAGAAGAAAGATGAAACGTACCTTTGCAGCTTCACATAGTCTAAATGTGCCGCGCTACAATACAGAATAGAAATCTATCTTTGCAGAACAGTCAGCTTAGTTCATCGAATGCGACGGTAGTTCTGGTTAGATGAAGCAGATCGCTGCTTTATTTTTTTTCTCTTTCAGACTGACGTGACAAAATGTAGTTTCATACCCGAAGGTCAAAGACTCTAGTTTGTTTGCGGTATTGCGAGTGTCATCAGGAAAAGGGGAGTGGAATGGGAAACACAGAAAATATCAGTCTTACCATTGGTTTCCTTTTACAAGACAGCGTGTTTGCAGTGCCATTGCAAATGCAATCGAATCACAGCTTTTTGTTCGTTAGTTGATGGGAAGAGAAGAGAGAAAGTTTAAAAAAAAAAATTGAGCTCTGCGCTTTTTGTCTTCCTAAGTGGGGCTTACTTATTTTCCGGGCGGTGTGGACAGGAAATTGACTTTGTGCTATTGTATCACGTGATATTGTAATTAAGGTCACGGGATCACGCGCTGGATCTCGCATGGGCAGCGCCGCCACTTCAGCTTCAAGGCAGCAGTGCGCCAAAGACGGCGCGACTCAAAACCAAGCTTCTGCACAATTTAGTCTTCCATCAACATCTCGCCTAGCAGACGCATCACCCAAAATGCCTGAGATAGCCGAAGGTCATCCAGTCCTTCCTTTTCAGATGCAAACACAGGCTTCATACAAACGACTGCTGACATTCCTCTATAACCAGCTGCCCGGATAGTGCACTTTCTTCAGAAGCACCTTGTGGGAAAGCAGATTGAAAAGGCTCTAGCCATTGATGACAGCAATGTCTTTGGAAAGGCCGGTACAACTGGTGCTGCCTTTGCAGCCAGTGTTTTGGGAAAGAAAGTGCTTTCGGCAGGCAGTCAAGGAAAATACTTCTGGTGCGTTGCCTAGCAGAAGACCGAGGCTGCCTATGCACACACGATCTATCGTGACATCGCAGCCAGGTTCTCTAACATAATCACTGCTACAGGCTCGTTCTCGACAGTTCGCCGCATCCTGTTATGCACTTTGGAATGACAGGTAAGATACTGCCAGAACAAGTGCTATGTACGTCTATAACTATCTTTCTGACGAAACCCACAAGGTTGGATTCACATCAAGGGCATGCGTACAGCGTACACAAACTACTACAACAAAATGAAGCCTGGCGATGCGGATTTGTGGCCACCAAAATTTTGGAAGTTCCAGCTAGAGGCTGTCGGTGAAGGCTCCACTGGGAAAAAGGTCGAGCTCGCCTTCACGGATCCCCGGCGCTTTGGCCGCGTTCGCCTCGTCGACTGCCCCGGCGACCGCATTCGTCAATTCTCTCCATTGGTTGAAAACGGACCGGACCCCGTCGTGGACGCCGACATCTTTACCGAGTCCTTTGTCCGCGACACCATGCAACGCCGTCACGTGCCCATCAAGGCCCTGCTGCTCGATCAGGCCTTTATCAGCGGAATTGGCAACTGGGTCGGAGACGAGGTTCTCTTCCAGGCACGGCTGCACCCGGAGCAGTACTGCGACGAGTTCAGCGACGCGCAAGTGAAGCAGCTGTATGCGTCCGTCTGCCACGTCTGCCGGACCGCCGTCGATCTGCTCGGCGATTCAGACCGCTTTCCAGACGACTGGCTCTTTCACTATCGCTGGGGAAAGGGCAGCAAGGATGCCATTGCTCAGCTTCCGACCGGCGAGAAGCTGTCCTTCCTTACGGTCGGTGGCCGGACGAGCTGCTTCGCGCCGAGCCTGCAGAAGAAGAGTGGCGCTGTGGCGCCTGGGATCAAGGAGGAGCCCGCTATTATATCGGGAGATAGCGGAGAGTCAAAAGTCAAGACGAAGCAGACGAAACAGGAGAAGGGCGCAACAGCGGTAAAACAGGTGAGAGAACAGAAAGAGAAGGCCCCGGCTAAAGCTGCAAGTGTCGCCGCTTCCGTAGCAGCGGAGACGCAGAAACGAAAGCGCACTGGCCCGAAGAAAGAAGCCCAAGAAGAGCCAGAGCAGTCAGAGGAGCCACATGTCAAAGAAGGTCTGCCGGTGAAAAAGAGGGTGAAGGCACAGACATCCAAACCACAGCAGTCACGAACAAAGACAACACAAACGAGTCCACGGATAGAGCAGCCATCTGACACAGGCCGAAGACGGTCTGCAAGGCTCAAAGGAAATTTAAATTGAACCGATTGGCGTCGATGTGTTTGCCTTCAGCAGTCTTGAGTCAGTTTGAATATTTTGTATGTAAGATATCTATAATGCAGCCTAAGGAGTCTCATTGCTATGACTCCGTCTAATTCTGGCATATGTAAAGATGTGAAAAAAAAACGAATTGTAAGGTCAAAAGCTTTGAGTTACTATAATAAAATGCATGCGTTATGTGAAGGCTTGTAACCCACCCCTCTCAAAGGTGCATCCGCGTTATCATGTGTACAATCCAAATTCCACGCCAGTTTCGATATATGCAATGCCGTCGTGTACCGCATGCAATGCCAAAGCATTGGCCAAAACTCGCCTTGTCGAAATGCCTCTTTCCTAGCTAATCTTTATCCGCTTGCTGTTATCGAGATCTGTCGAACCGGGCATCTCATGAATCCAACGTTGATATGATAGAGATGGATTTGCAAAGGACACGGGCAACAGTGGTATGAGGTTGTGGTAGCATATCCTCTAGCTTCTCGAACACAGAAAGGTTATGATCCTTCTCAGCTCGCTTCATAGGCCAGTCCTTACGCAGCTCTTGGGACTGCGTCTCGGCCACTTGTTCGCCCTTCTTGCAACAACAAGAGTGGGGTGGGCAATCTCCGACAAATGAATGCAGCGTGCGACTTGGGCCTTTGATCATGTAGATCCCACCAAGCCCATATCACTTTGGAAGCCTACCGCATAGCGAAATCCGTTGAGACTCCTAGGAGAACGCCGCCTGGTCGGCGCTGCTTGGCTCTGGCGGCGACAGTTGTCTTCGTCCCATCGGATGGGTATTACGGTAAGAAAGTTTTCGAAGCGTGTTCCATCTTTCCGAAAGTTGGTGATCTGCACCTGAGCTTCGAGGTTGTGTGCCAACGAATCATGCAGGACTTGCCTCACGGAAGGGTCGAGGTGGGCGTCTGTGTGCTCTGCAGAGGATTCTGGCTTTCGTGTTTCACATACTGGTGGTGTTTGGAGAAATCGACAGTTGCGGCCAATCACCTGGCTCATTGAGTATCCCGTTATCTTTAGGAACATATCAGAGGCATAGACGATGGGCGCATCGGGGAGGGCGAGGTCGCAGACAACGATCGAGCAGGAGGCGTCGACCCTTCCGAGATGGACTGTTGGGTTTGGGCGAGTGGCGATGAGGAACTATGATTTTGGGCGGAGATTGTTAGTCCGGGGAGCCAAAACGCGAAATCCACGTTAAGGGAAGACAAAAACAAGCAAAGAGGCAAAGAGAACCAGGGCCACCAGGAGAGTGACATACCATAACCTTTAGGATATCGAAGCCACTGCCGCTGTAAATACCCGGATAGAAATCGGGACTATACTGGGACTCAAATATTGGCCGCAAGTCTGATTGTGATGTGCTGTGCTGGTAGTGTCGGACTGCTGCCATGTGTGTCCTAGCTGTACCTCTGGGGCTTTCATCGCTTGTACTGTCGTCATTGGCGACATGTACAGCCTCCGGTATTCGCAAAACGGGGTAGTCCACTCTGGAAGGCATTTCTGTATATGTGTATTGTGTCTGCTATCCGATCCTGTCTCTCTCTATTCTTCCACAGTCTCTGCTCGGGGGGTTTTATCAGACTGCTCGGCAGCCATGTTCAATATAGACGATTTCTTCGCCGCGCAACCTAATCACCGCACAATGAGCTATGGGCAAGAAAACAAAGAGCAGGTTAGGGACCTGGCTACGCCGTGCAATCGCCATGCACAGCCTAGAGGCTTACAAGTGGTTCGATGTATAAGAACAGCCGATCGATGGCAAAACTAGCGCTGCACGGTGATCACGAAGTCGGCTACAGATCTCTTGTTTGGATATATACAAAATATCGAATGGCCAGGGCCGGCTGATCTAAAACAGAAAGTAGAAGAGACAGAAACGCCATCCTAGGTATCCACAGGCACACATGTAAGATATTATTGCAGCCCACATATGCAACTGTGTCACGCCAGTAAAGAAGTAGAGCAGCAAAGCAAAAACACAACAGGAAGTTGGCAGCATGCAGTGCCTCTTAATTATGGAACAGCTGCCATCCCATAGAAACGCTAGAAGACTGGGCGAACTTTGACGTACTGAACGCGGTATGGCCTCTTTCTCGGGAAAAGACCAAAGACTGAAGGCAAAAGAAGGAACCAGGAAAGTTTTCCCTTCACCTCATGATCCGGATGCTCGCGCCAAAGCCACGCGCCGGGCGCATCTAAATTAAGGATCGGACCCACAGTGACATGCTGTCCTACATAGTAAGATATATCACATAGATCGGCTGTGTTGGGCTGATTACCTTTTCTGATCTCGATGGCGGCTAGAGGTTAAGGCGATCGGGGCACATCGTGAACTTCGATCTAACCCACACCAATTTATCCACTTTATTGGCGAATTGAAACAAGCCAATATGGGACATTCCGCACATCCCGTTCGTCGATGGATTTTGCATGCTTTGGACAACCAGTCCTTTGGACCGTATTTCAATATTGTTTATAGGTGTAGAAGCTGCAAAGGTACTTTGGAACAATTCACTAATTCGAAAGTGGTCATATGTTCAATCAAATCCTACATAGCTTTTGTCTCGAAGTTGGACGATGCAGTGAAGTATTGATGTCTGTTGTGAGTCTACAGAACTACATTGCATCAGGGACAACTTTCAACCAGATGGGAGAAATACTGCTACGAGATAGAGGATTCATATACAAACTCGGAAATATGGGACCCCGAGACGACGAGCACAGAATTGAATATGAACACAGAAACCAGCCGTGGCCCTCAAATCCCTCCATGATATATTTTCCTGTTCCTCCATAGCGGGGGGCCTGATTCTTCTTGGCAGTCATATTAAAGAAAAACGTCAGTCCACTATTCCATCATAGGCAGCTGCACCTGATGGCCATGATTCATCTCTCTCGTACTTCTGCGAATGCGATGTATTAAGACGCAGCCCAGCTAGGCTGTAGTAAAATATCAATTGTTGCTGTAGTGTGCTGAGCTAGAGCTGGGCTTTAGGTGGATCCCTCCCGTGTCGGGCTTTAAACAAGGGGACCATCAGCAACAGAGGTTGGCTATTACTTTATTTGGCATCTACCATGGTTATGTCGGTCTTTAATATCGAGGGCATCTTTGATCATACATTAACCAGTAGTTTAAGGAAGTAAAATGTAAGTTTCGATGGTCCCAGTCCCGAAGTCCACAACAGGCTAGCCCTCAAGACGGGAGAAAACATGGGGACGTTGGTCAAAACCACATTTGGCAAGATTAATATATCTGAACAAATGCTCAATGAGTATGAAATCGACGCCACCTAGATATAAGCAGCATGCACCCGTCCATTTGTTCAAGGGACTTGCATGCTATAACGACAACCCAAGTCTTCGTCATCACCTGTCTCAACACGCACATAGCCAGTCCCTCATCCTCTACTCCATCTAGCGCAGCCATCTGTGGGAGCATCGCCACCATGGTAGCGACTTATCTTACATGCTAGCTACTGAAACAGGCGGTACCCTATTGCGCCACCCAAGAGCTTTTGAAGTCGGCCCGCCTTCTATTCATGTGTGAGAAATAAGAGAGAGGAAAGTTAACAAATGGAAAAGAATGATAGAAGCGGGGCTTGTTCTCTACGATTTGGCTGTCTATGACCAAACAAGCAAGAAGTGATCTACGAGTACTCGTAAGTGGCTTTGTTGCTGTCCTCGGCACTGTAAGGTTAGTTTGCATACTCTGTAGTGACATTTGACAGCGACTGTTTGTCCACTAAAAGTCACGTGTAGGTCGCGTTACGCGTGTTCTGCAATTTAAACGTGTTTCTGTATCCGCTCTAGTGACGCTCTAACGAGCGCGGCGACTATGTTTTTGCCAACCCCACGACACCACAAGAACGACAAAGCAACAACTGGTGAAGACTGTAGCTCTCCTTCCTTGCTACCGATGCGCTTTCAACTCCCCTATTGCAAGATTTAGCCTCTACCGCTGCTCGGCCCAAGAACGGGCATTCCGCTAACCATCTGAGAGGCTTATCGCAATGTCGAGCAGAAGGCGGCTGCTCGTGCAGCCAAATCGAAGGCGACGAACAGCAGACGAGTCGAGCGATGCCGTGCGACCTCCAACACCGCCGCCCAAGCTAGACGACTTACCCCCTTACTTGCCACCTGAGCTGCCACTGGACGATGCCGCAGTTCGCGCTGTAGCTGAGCTCGCCAACAGCCGCGCGTTGATGCGCATGTATGATGCGCACTTGAAGAAGTCAGCGGAGCTTTTACGGGAGGCCGTAGGCAGCATAAACGACCTGTATAGCGAGCGGAAGTCAGAGCTTCAGCGCATGACTGATCGGCGGCGGGAGCGGGGTGCAGACCAGCCGTCCAAGATCGAGACAGAGATCGGCAAGTCGGTTGACAAGCTGGCCGCCGAGGTGCCGCCCCTGACAGTGGATATCGAGCGCCGTGCGCGCCTGACAATCGACATGCAGGTCGAGCTTGAGGACGAGCGCGAGGCGCTGATGTGGACGAGCCAGCAGGTAAACGCCCGTCAGCAAGAGGATCGGCAGCGGGCTCGCCTACATGAGCAGAAACAGAACCAGCGGCAAGAGCGGATCGCAGCCGCTATCCAGAGGCGGGCGGCGGGGCGTGCCAGTGACGTCAAGGGAGATTGGGACGACGAAGAAGGCGGCCCGCATCCGCTAGAGAGGGACGACGACGACGACGATTCCCAAGATGAGGAGCCTGCCCCGACAGCTGTGACCGACCTGCTGAGACAGACCCGCGAAAACCGGGCGGCGGAATACGCGCAGATGGATGCCTTCCGCAAGTATGGCCTCAACAACGACTATATCTCCTTCAAGCAAACATGGCATGACGCCGTATTCCCCGACGGCGATGCCATACTGCCAGACGCATCAGCCTGGTTCGACGCCGCCGGGCAGCCGGTGGAGTATGGGCCAGACGGCGTCGGCGGCGGTGGTGGCGATGATGACGACGACCTCATCGTGGCCCGGGAGGTCATTAGCTTCAAGTGTCCCCTTACGCTTAGGACAATGGTGGACCCGTACAAGAGCCGGCTTTGCAGCCACACGTTTGAGAAACAAGGAATCAGGGAGTATCTACAGCGAGGACCACTAAAGTGCCCGCAGACTGGCTGTGACAAGGTAACTATCGACGCCTCAACCGTTCCACCCCCTCTTTCTTTATGTCCTATTGTAAATCGCTGACATTGACTCTTCTGGCAGACCCTCTCCATGTCTGACATGGTACCGGACAACGTCATGCGTCGCAGGATCGAACGTGCCGAGCAGATAGCACAGCGCGACGATGTCGGAGCGACCTCAGATGTAGAGGCCGAGGAGGTGGATGGTGGCGACGCCGGGAATGACGACGCGGCAGTGGGAGATACGAGCGTGGTGGAGGGCCGAGCTCGAGAGATCAAGAGAGAGCGATTTGCGCGGTCACAGCAATGAATAGGGGAGCCGCAAATGCAGCCCAGTCTACCGTTGTCGAAAGACTAAGCAGGAGACGCAGCTAACGGCACTCGAAAGATGGAAAACAGAGCTTTGCTGTTGCAAAGACACTGGTTTCTGGCATCTTCGCCATCTTCGTGCGGTCTGCCGTGCGTGGAGCTATTTGTGATCCGGCTGAGCGGAGCAGATGGCATCAGCCTGGCCAAGGATTGCAATGGATCTGGCCAGCGACAATACGACGACCAAAGCAGAGCCGCGCGCGGAGTAGTTATTCCAGCCTCAGTCTGGCATGGTCCAATCGCCGAGAGCGTGAGTAAGACACGCAGCCCGCGACAGGCAGCCCTATGGCAATGCTGCCATGACTAGTCAAAAGTGCAAAATGCAAATTCGTGCCCTGCAGTAAGACACTTCGTTCTTGTTACGAGCTTTGTATTTGGTGCTTTAAATGTACGACTGGTCGTAAGCTCAAGAGGCGGCTCAGCGTTTTATCTGTCAAAGTGCTCATCGATTCTGCCGTTTTGCCTGGCGAAGATGACTAAGCACATCACATACCATTTCTGACACGTGAAGATACGAGTGAAGTCAGATAAGCCCATCCCCCAGTTTAGTAGTTTTTAGGTCACATTGTGATTATTACACCTCGCCCTCTTTGGATAGTACTGCCTTCACATTTTGTGAATTTACATCGCAGCGGTCTATCGTCACCCTTTGATCGTGGCCTTCTCCTCACTCTACTCCGCTCTCTACGTTTTCACATTCTTCCTGCCCTAGTTGCCGCTTCCACGTCTTCTAGTCAGAGGGGAAAAGGACAGCGAAAACACAAACGGGGGAAAATGCTGATCCTCGACTAAAGTGCTAGGACGATTCGTCCCCTTTAACCACGAGCGCTCTCGATTTTCCCGCCTGTTCCCTTCTGCCCCTCACATCAAGCAGCACACGAAGCGACCGCATTCCTCCCGGAAGACGAATCGGCCCTCATTCACCATCATTTGCGCCACGCTCGATCGGCGAGGTTATACTCTCTGCAGACGTGCCATTTAGTCTCCGCAATACGACCCCCATCACCTGAACGAGGGCTCTCTTTATAGCCGTTCGAACCCAGACGGCGGATTTACTTCTGTTTTCAACAGCCTCTTTTCAACAGCCAACGATCTCTGCCGGCTGCCGGCGCAAGCACGAAGACGCCTTGCAGAGTAAACGCACGCATATACTTTTTTCTTTTCTTGTCACATCCAAGCTCCAGCTGCAGCCATGTGGTGGATTTTTCGTGTGCTGTTCAGCACCTTGTTTCTTCTGAGTGTCGTGCTCTCCATCCCAATCGCATTCGATGTCGGAGGCCGTGATGCTGGCTTGGCCTATAGTCTGGCCCTTTTCTTATACTACTTCGTCTACTCGTCCATAAAAATCGCTTTCAAGATAGCGACACCCCCGGAAGCGCGCAGCCTCCGCCTGACCGTCTCGGGCCTGCTTCGAATATCGCAGTGGTTTGTTCTGCCGGGTCTGCTCATCTGGTCTCTGAGCCGCTTTTCTGTCGATGCTGGGGGTACCGACTGGGTTGCAAAAACCGTCGCTCATGTCACCGGCTCGGAAGGTGCTGCTGGCATGGGCACAGACGGCCACAGCTTTGCAGACTATAGCGGAGGAGTTCTCTTTAGCAATAGACCCGCCGGCACCAGCTTCCGGGATTGGATGTTTGGCCACGGCGGAGTGGTGGAGTCTGCTTCTCTCGGCGTCTGGGAAAAGTCGTTGCGCTATTCGAGCCCCGTATTTCAGCTGCTCGAAGGCTTCTGCAGTCTACTGGTCATCCAGGCGGCAGGCCAGATCACTCGATGGCTTGTAAACCGCGGCAGGAGTGACACTTGGGTGGTAAGACACACCTTCTCCCCCCCCTTACCTCGTCGTCAATACAGGTGCCAGCTAACACCCATCCTTGTACAGATAGTCCTCCTTGCCTTTTCAGGATCGATCATTGCTAGCGCGGCATATTTCCTCTGGCGAGTTGTGCGCTTTCCCCAGATTGACAACATCGATGCAACGTTGATCGGCGTGACTATAACGTCTGCCGTCTTTCTCTCTGCCTATGGCATCGGCAGCGGCCGCGGGAATCCCGTGGAGTCATCCCTGCTCTTTGCCTACATCGTCCTGTGTGTGTACCAGATCTTCACCGACTACCAGCCGTCATCGCCAGAAGCTGCAGCACGCGCGGCTGCAGCGGCACAGCAGCTGCCTACGCAGCCCGACTTCCCGCCCTTTCCCCCGATTATCATGGCCTCGTATTCGACGCTGGTGTATCTGTTGAGTACACTGCCGAATGCTGTCAACTCCGCCCTCACCTTTCTCTACGCCGCCTTTCAGACGATCACGCCGTCTGTCATAATATCACTCACCTACCGCATCATCGTATTTTACTGCGCCACCCGCATCATACCGTCTATACAAGAGTCGGGTGCGCGAGCTCTATCAAAGGAGCCGACCCTGGAGGACTCAGATGCAGCGAGCAAGCTTCTCGGATTCTTTTCGTGGTTCTCGGCTTCCATTCTCATCGCAGTATACACAAGCTTGCTGCTGCAGCACTTTTCTGTGTCCAACATGGGCCAAGAGGCCGGCTGGACACTTAGCGACGGCGACGCACGGGGCACAGGCTGGCGGTGGGTCAATGCTGTGGGCGTCATGGTCCTATACGCCTTTGAGATGTACCTGGGTGGCGACGACGAAAGCAGCTTAACAAACCACTGGAAGATGGATTAGGCGTCATGATGAGAGAGGAGGAAGAGCCCCCCTGACTATCAGCGCCGAGTGATATGTGGAGAGGAGTGTCTCGCATCAGCGCCATGCGAGAGGAACGCGCCGGGAATACTCCGAGAGCCGTGCTTCCCCCCAATGCCTCCCTTTTACTTTGTTCGATTCCCTTTGTCTTTTTTTACTCACTACATTACCCTACAGGAAGAGATATCTGGGCTCTACACGAATCGGCCGAGACCCGTACCCTTATACCCCATTCAACTGTTCTTTGCTTTTGCGCCTTGTATTTAATGGGTTATGTTATATACGGACTTTGGTCATGAGCGGGTTGCCGGCATACTATCAGGTGGTGAGCGGGAAATCCAAAGAATAGACCTGGCATCTAACGAGGACCAGTGGGAGGCAGCGAGCACTGCATTGGCGAATGCGGCACCTACCAGACTGTCATGTTTTCCGATGGTCAGATGCAACGGCAGGTTTGAAACAAAGAAATAACTTTGAGTTTGACGTGCCGAGCAGTGGCTCATAGCCATCTGATTCATCGTGATAAAAGACCAGGCGAATCTCAAGGGCCACGTGAGAAACGTGAACCAGTCCGCCGCGATTGTGGCTGTGCGTTTCGCGTCCAAAATGTGTGTGGCTGGGAAAGGTACTTAGATACGAGTAAACTCTCAAGAATGATTGGCTAGCAGGAGTCCGTATTACAGAGAGTGGCTCTTTCTGTTCTGCCAGCGCTCGACCATCGCCCGTCGCCTTGCCTTCCATTTCGGAGACAAGGCGTTCCCCCCCCGAAAAAATCGCAAATCGCATCGCCAATCCCCTCGTCACTCTTGTTTTTTTTTCCCGCGCGCAATCAGCTTTCCCGGTTCCACTCTGTCGAATGATCATCGTCGGCATCGCTGCCGGCCGAGTCTAAGCTGTTGTTGTTGCTGGTTCACCTTTTCTATTTCTCTGCCCCTTTTTCCTCTCTCTTTTCTAATTCCTTTTCCCACTCTTTTTGCGCCTCATTCATTGCATATATTATCGCATACATTTTAGATTCAATCTTCACGTCTTCCAAGTCATCACGAACAGGGAACTGTTTGCTTTCCACACTCGAGCAGGATTTCATCCGCTTGTTACTCTCGCCAGGCACGGGCTGGCTTTGTCGCACGGGCGGATAGCCAATAAACCCAACATTAGCATAATCCGCCGACAAATCGAATTCGCTCCGCGTCCCTTCAGCCCATTAACATGGGGCTCCCGTAAGTGCTTGCTTTTATTTTCTACATAGCACCTCGTGGCATATGCCACCTCCTCCGGACTCGTGACCTGTCGGCTCTCCTCACGTCGCGACCTGGAGGAAGTAGGCTGCTTCGTTCAAGCACTCGCTGCAGACCTTGTGCTTACCATTTTTCTCGATAGACTATACGTTGCCCCGACCGAGGCCCAACGGCGCCATAAGGGCGGCCATCGCCAAAGTGCTGCTCATGCCAACGGCTCAATTCTCCGCACGTACCGACACGCCCCCAACACGTTACGCGAGAGCCGTCGACGCCGTGTCCTGGCGACAGTAGCTGCCCGTAATCTTAGCCAGGTCGATCGGCAGCGTGAGCAGGAGCAGGAGCGGGAACAAGAGCGGCACCGCACCCATGGATCCGTCGGTCTTCCCGACTGGCCTCCAGCAGCCACTGGGGAACAGATTCTCCAGCGCTTCCTAGAACGTGCTCGACAACCGGAGCTGCCGCACGTCACTAGCAGCCACGGCGGCAGCAGCAGCGAAGTTCCTGCCCGGTGGCGATCTTCCTCGCTCGCGTATCCGCCGCCAGAAGACGCGCCAAGGGCGACAGAACCTGGCAGCAACGCCGCGCAGTCGCCTCCACCACCTCCTCCCCGTCACAGTAACAATAGAACTACAGCTGCCGATGGCTACTCACCCGGCAATCCGTGGGGACAGTCGACCCTGACAATGTTCGGGCAGGTTCCCACAAGTCCTTCCAACCTGCTATATGACATCTACCACAACAGCGGCGCCAACGCGGATGATGGCAACAACAGCAGTTCTCGCTCGCTAGGTCTCGATGGGCAGGTGGACCACGCGTTCGACGACTTTCTTGGCGAAGGTGCTGGTGACAGCAGCGGCAACACTGATCCACTTGGTCGCCGGCAGGCTTTTAGTAGCCGCCTTATCCGGCATGCTTCTTCTGTACGACGCTCGCTTGTGAGGACATTCAAAAATTCCAACGACGGCCAGTGAAGCCCATAGCTAACGCGTTGACAGGAGTCCGCCCCGCTGAGACGATCCGTCGTAGGCTGGTCAGATCACGATCCGATAGGCCGGCTGCGTAGGGCATCACCATCACGACACTCAGCACGTGCCAACTCAAGCAGCGGTGGTGGTGATACCCATAACAACGAAGGACACCAGGACAACAGCGGTAGCGCTGCCGCAAATCGCCGCCGCGCCTGGGCTATTCGATACTATGAGCCAAACCTGCTGCCGTCTATCAGAACAATTCTGAGCAACCCAGTTGACGGACTCGGTGACCGCAGCCGGAGCCTCAGCCCTGAGGGCGACGGCGTTTGGGAAACGCTCTCGACGACGATGACGCCCGACCCCCAGCCACCTAGTGTGGGCTCGTCGTTTGCCTCTACCACTGCTCCGGCACCAACTGCAGGTGTATCCTCGGCGTCTCCGACAGGCGGGCCGACTGCAGCTCCACTGGCTGAGGCGGTCTCGACTCGGGTTTCTCCGCCGACGGACAGCTTTGCTTCCGACGAGATGTCTGCAAGTGCGTCTGCCAGCTCGTCGCAGAGAGCCCGATCCCTCTTCACCATTGTGTCTGCATCGACTGACACTGCGGACGAGTCTACCATCCTACCGGAAACGACCGTGCCGGGTGGAGACTTGGTCTTCCCGCCAGATGCGGGCCAGGAGCCGGGTTGCGAAGATTCAGAAATGGACGGCGATGATCAATACATGGACATGGCCCGGAACCACAGAACTCTGTTTTACGAGCCGCAGCCTTGGGAGACGCGCGCCTATGCATCCTTTGCGAGTGGACGCGACACGGGCAATAGCAGCCGCAGCCGCAGCCATAGCCGCAGTCACAACCGCAGCCGAGGACATGGCCTCGGCAACGGCATCAATAATGGCAGCAACAGTGGCGACGACCTGTTGGAGCGTCTTGGCATTAGCGGGATGCTGAGCATTGTTCGCAACCTGGCGCGGCGGGAAGATATTCCAGATGAGCTGTGGGCTGAAGCTGGACTCAGCCGGACACTGGGTCGGGGAGCATCAAATTAAAAGCATTTTTTTCTACACGCTTTTCAGTTTCTATTTTGGGCGTATCACGAAAAGTCTGAGCACTGTTTAGAGGTTTGGCGTTTTGATTCTGGCCTTTTCTTTTCTTACTTTACTCTTACGGTATATGGGGGTTTTCCGAGATGGGGCCCATGGCTATGGGTATATATGTCTTACCGGAAGGGAGAAAGAAAGAGATGCGAACTTGGAGGAGGATTGTATCGTATCCTTTCACTGTAAATACGGGACTAGAAATTTACTAAGCAAGGCAATGTTTGAGGACTGCCAAATTGGGACTGGCACAACGATTGAGACCGGTGGTTGTACAGATAGTCGCTGTGCGAGTACAGAGTAGTAGACAAGCATTCATCTTGCTTTGCGTTACTTCTTTAACATGCTCTTTGCCTACAAGGAGATCTGAAGAGCAACAGGCAGTGGCAGAAACAAGAGACGGACGTGGCCATCGACCTCTGTTGGCTTTGTGTCGTGAAACCAGTAAAAAAACGACCCAGCGACATCATCTGCATCCAATCATAGTGCATGTCTGCCATTGCTCCTACTGCGGTCGCTTTTTGTCATTTGCTCATTTACTTAAAGTGTCCTCTGTTTTGTCAGATACGATGTTCCTGAATGTGAAACAGAGTGGCCCCTCGATTTCTTAGCTCGTCATTGATGCTTTCTGTCGGTGTGCAGGGGTGTAGAGACAGCAGGAATGAAAAGCAGCAGCGCTAGGTCCTAGGTATGTATGCAAGATATCGTAGATAAACAGAAGGCATTGGTACAAACACCGAGAAATATCCTAGTCGCTCATGTCATTGGGCTTTGACGACAATCGCCCCTTCCTTCTTTCCCTTCCTTCCTCCGTCATGACTTTCGACTGCCGGACTACCTGCATTCCTCGTCTGATCAATAATGTTTACTGGCCCATCGCCCACATGCGATCTATCTCTTGTGAAACTCTCGTCATCTGTATGTCTACTGTTGCGAATCCTTCTCTTTTGTTCTCCGCCGGCATCATTGGCTGCCTCCAGTCCCCGGTGCGCCTCAGCCTCGACCCGCTTTAACCACCGCTGCCACGCCAAAGCCCGGGGCGTTCGTGGGAATGGGAACAGGCCCTCCTCCACGCCCGATTCTATTTTTCTCTTTTCCGTTTTCGTTTTCTTGCTTCTTGCATAATTCCCGATTTCTGGCTTGTTGACCGGCTTCCCTCCTCAGCCTGGCCTGGCCTGCACCTCTAGCAAAGGTTTCTTTTTCTGTGTCCCCCCTTCTAGCTCGCACCGACGCAGCCCAACTTCGGCCCCATGCCTGAACGGCCGAAGCAATACGCGGCCAACTAGAATGCCCTCCCTAGAAGCGAGCACACCGAATTGCCCCAATCGATACCCATGACGATCGATCTTGCTGCTCGCCTCTCATTAGAATCGGACAAGACAAACGAGAGCTTTGCGGAGTATCCTGTCGCTGTCTCTTCTCGTCACCCCCCCGTTCGGATATCTCCTTTCCCCACTTTGAATCCTGCACGCCCATCCGCACCCAGAAAACACGTTCCAAAGACGATCGACCGCGACGCCCTACTTTTTTTTTTTTAAACAACTCTGTTTCCCCTCGCCCAAATTGCACAACGCCGGTTGGCTTGTAACCCTATCTAAGAAGGGAAGCAACCCCAACGCCACGCCAGTTGGAGAACACTATAGCGGAGCAGACGGGGAGGCGAATTGGAGACAAATTGAAGCTGCCTCCATAGGCTTCCAGCCCTGGCGCCGGGTTGGGCTACACATGGCGCCAGGAGGCAGCTCCTCCACGGAGCAACGTGCGTACCAGCACGCCCACACCCGCGGCCACAGCCACTCGCAGTCGCAGTCACAGCTGCATCAGACGGGCAGCAGCGGCAGCAACCACCGACACCACCACAATGGCGGCAGTGCAGGCGGTAGCGGTAGCGGAAGCGGAAGCGGAAGCGGAAGTGGAAGCGGTAGCGGCAGCGGCAGCGGCAGCGGCAGCGGCAGTGGAGGACCTCGGGTCGTGGCAACCAAAGCTGTGCCTGGCACGCCACGGAAACCAGAAGCGAGGGAGGTCCGATCCAATAGCGGTAGTGCTGGCGGTCCGCCGTCTTTATCATCGGCACCGACACCTGTATCACGCAAATCCACTTCGAGCAGCAACATGCGGGACCGATCCGGAGCTCTACAAGATCCTGGGCTGAAAGACTACGTGGGTAGCTGCCGAGGCGGGGCACATCTTCTCCCTGCCAATCCAGGGAACAGCAAACTGACAACCACCAGCGCCTAGGTGACTGCATCGGCAAAGGCGCCTTCGGCTCTGTCTACAAGGCCTTCAACTGGGGCACCGGTGAGGCTGTGGCCGTGAAGCAGATAAAGCTGACCAACGTGCCCAAGAGCGAGCTCCGCATGATCGAGGTACGGGGGAAGCTGGAAGCTGGAAGCTGCTTCCATCTCCACACATGCATCACGAGATTTCAACCGCTGACATCTACCATATCCAGGCCGAAATCGACCTCTTGAAGAACCTGCATGTACGTCACGAAACAGACACAACTCTTACTCGGTCGGTCTGTTGGCTAATCTGCATGATGTTCAGCACGACAACATTGTCAAGTACATTGGCTTCGTCAAGTCCAGCGACTGCCTGAACATTATTCTCGAGTTCGTCTTCTCCACATGAGCTTTCCTCGAGATTGCATCCTCGTGCGTCTGCTTACACATCGGCTTCCCCAGGTACTGCGAAAACGGATCTTTGCACTCTATATGCAAAGCGTATGGCAAGTTTCCCGAGAATCTCGTCGGCGTCTACATGACTCAGGTGCTCCAGGGCCTGCAGTATCTACACGACCAGGGTGTCATTCACCGAGACATCAAGGGAGCCAACATTCTCACCACCAAGGATGGCACCGTCAAGCTGGCCGACTTTGGCGTGTCCACAAACACTCTTGGTGGTCCCGACAAGGAGGCACAAGTAGTCGGCACCCCTTACTGGATGGCCCCAGAAATCATCCAGCTTTCAGGCGCCACGTCCGCCTCAGATATTTGGAGTGTGGGCTGCACTGTCATCGAGCTCTTGCAGGGGAAACCTCCATATCATAACCTGGCTGCTATGCCAGCCCTCTTTGCCATTGTCAACGATGATCACCCCCCGCTGCCAGAGGGCGTCTCTCCTGTAAGGCGCCGGCCAACATCCCCCAGCTGCCCTCTCTTCATTTATTTTACCATGTATCTAACACGTACAGGCCGCTCGGGATTTCCTCATGCAGTGCTTCCAGAAAGACCCCAACTTGAGAGTCTCGGCCAAAAAGCTGGGCAGGCATCCATGGATCGTTAGCAGCCGGCGGAGCGACGCCCCCGTCTCAAAAAATCCAACAGAGGCCGTTGAAGAGGTCGTACGCTGGAACCGGGCTTTGGAATCCTCCGAGACGAACTTGCGGGCGTCGACTGGCTCCGACAGCAGTTCTGGTCCACCGCAAATGGGCCAGTTTGCTTCGAGATTCTCCTCTGGCGATCAGCAACGGGCCAGCCGTCCGCTTTGTCTGACGAAGCCGAGACCAGGTGCAGATTTGTTTGGCTCCCCAGAGCTTCCTAGTCAGTCTCGCGGTTCACTTCTTTGGATTTTATGCTCGTCGCTTTATTTGTGCTCCCTAGCTGATTGAAATACACCTTATAGACGAAGACAACTGGGACAATGACTTTGCAACGGCCATCTCACCGAGTGCCTTACAGAATCTGAAGCCCCAGGACAACTTTGGCGGGCTGCTCTCCAGCGACCGCCTGAAGCAGTTTGCATCGATTGACGAGTGCCGAAATATGGTCAGCAGTTGGGATGACGACTTTGCAGAGGGCGAGCAGCTCATGACTATCAAGGGACTGGCAGGGCAGCTATCTGAGATGGATTTTCAGGAGCAGACCATACGCCCACTTCCGAGGAGGTCTGACAAGGCTGCAGTCTCCGCGGCCATCGCAGCAGCAATGGCCAATAACGCCGCTTCGCCACCATCACATTTCTTAGCAGCATCGCCGCCGTCCACAGCCCTCAGCTCTCCCCCATCAGCATCTCCGAAGCCAATCCGCCGCCGCAGAAGCAAGTATGTTTCCTCGATGTCCTCGGCACCGCACGATCCCTTCACTGCGCAGAAATCACCTACCAAAGTGCAGTTCGGCAATAAGTTTGAGCTTCCGCCTCGCCCCGAGATGGCCTACCAGGAGCAGCCTGTGGAGGACTACTCGGACTTGCTCGCCGAGAGCGACCTCGTCTTTACCAGCAACCGTCTGAATCTTGTTCTGAACGGGTCTAGCTCTTCTGAAGCACGCTCCGCCAGCCTCCTTCGGTCCCATAGCCCCCCCCAAGACCTGCCGCAACTATTCCATCCATCTGATCTCACATGTCTCCCGCGGTCTATGCAGGTTTCTGCTATTGGCAGCATGCGGCGGCAAGCACAGCCGCGACCCTCGGTCTTACCGGACCGCCCTATGCGCCGAACACGATCATCGGTGGAGATCGAGCGGTTTGCCGAAGGTGCTGGAGACGAAGACTTTTCTGATATTTTCGGCCCCAGCGACGACCTAACAGAGAAGGAGGAGAGCGACCGTGGCTCCGAGGATGGTGGCGGTCTCATGCTTTTGTCCAAGCTATCTCACAGCTCGTGGCTGGGCGACGAGGAGGATGAAGACGATCCGTTTGCCTTTATGGACCCTGGCTGGGACGAGATGGATCTTGAGGCAAACATTGCCAGAGACCGCCATGCTCGTCTAGCCGAGAGAGTAGAAGAGTTGGTCCGCTCACTCAAGATTGCCAAGAGCGAAGATGACCTGTCTGAACTCACAGAAGATTTGGTACGCCTAATAACGAGTTCTCCGGATTTTTATTGAGCGCAGAGCTTTTATCATGACCACTATACTGACGTTACCAGCTCGACCTCTTGTGGGAAAACACGGAAGTCAAGGACCTGATTATCAGCGCGCATGGCCTCTTGCCCATTCTGGAGATTCTCGAGCCTCGCACGGTAAAGAGCCGGCAGCACATGATTCTGCAAGTGCTCAAGATTGTCAATGCGGTACGGCAGTCATCTCCCCCAAATACTTTTTTCTTGAAGGGCCTTCTTCTCTGACATGTTGGGGGTAGATCATTCTTGATGACGTGGAACTGCAGGAGAACCTGTGTTTCGTGGGCGGCATTCCCATCGTAACAAAGTTTGCGGCCCGCCAGTACTCCAACGAAATCCGCCTGGAAGCTGCCGCATTTGTTCGCCAGATGTACCAGACATCGACCACGACACTGCAGATGTTTGTCAGCGCAGGCGGTCTCAATGTCTTGGTCGAGTTTCTAGACGAAGATTACGACACGTCGCGTGATCTGGTCCTGATTGGCGTCAACGGTATCTGGAACGTGTTTGAGCTGCAGGGGCCGACTCCCAAAAATGACTTCTGTCGCATCTTCTCACGAAGCAAGATTCTCGACCCGCTTGCGCTTGTGCTGCACAAGGTCTTGGATGAGGAGGACACGGCGATCTCGGAGCTGATCGAAGGCCGCATCGTCAACATCTTCTACCTCTTCTCCCAGGCCGAAAACTACGTTAAGGAGGTTGTGGCAGACCGGCAGGTGCTCAAGACAGTACTGAGGGACTTGAAGCACATGTCGCCAAACCACCAGATAACGATGCTAAAGTTTATCAAGAACCTCTCGATGCTGACGACGACCTTGGAGTCGCTCCACTCGGCGGATGCCATCGACTTCTTGATCGACGTACTCAGCCACAGTATGAAGAAGGGCCAGCAGCATTTCCGCGAGATCTCTAACCAGGTCCTCAATACAATGTTCAACCTGTGCCGCCTCAGTAAGGAGCGGCAAGAATACGCCGCCGTCAACGGCATCATTCCGCTCCTGCTCAAAATAATGCAGACCGAGCGGCCGCCGAAGGAGTTTGCGCTTCCAATCTTGTGCGACATGGCACACTCAGGCAGCAAAGGCAGGAGGTATCTGTGGCAAAACAAGGGCCTCGACTTTTACGTCTCTCTTCTGGGAGATCAGTACTGGCAGGTCACTGCTCTGGATGCCATATATATCTGGTAGGTCTATGTTTACGTTTCTATTTCTTCTTGGTTTTTGTCTTTTCACATGCTCGGCTACGTTTCATTTCGACTCAGCTAACAAAACTTAGGCTGCAGGAGGAGACGGCCAAAGTGGAGAGCCATCTTCTGGACGGAAGCCGGTTCCAAGAAGCCATTGTTGCATGTTTCAACACGGCCAAGGCAAATGCGTTTGACTCGAACCTTCTGGAGCCGCTGCTCAAGGTGCTCCGCCTCAGCCCGTCGCTAGCGGCTACTTTGGCCAAGGCGGAGATGTACTCGGGCATCGCACAGAAGCTGAGCCACAAGAAGCCGGTGGTCCGGCTCAATCTGCTGCGACTGGTTCGAAATATCATGGACAACAGCGACGACAACATGGCCGGAACCGGGCAGGGTGGCAGCGAACACCTTTCTGATCTGTTCGAGGCCATACAGATGTTGGCCGAGAAGGACACAGCTGTGCTGGTGCGCAACCTGGCGTCGGAGCTGGTGCGGTCGCGCATCGAGGTCGACCACGACAGCGCATCGATCAGCGGAGTGTCGAGCACTGCGAGCTCATCACGATCGCGGTCTGGTCCGCACAGGCGAACAACTCTGTACACGCCGCCCGGCCTTCAGTCAGCGGTTTCGGCCCCACTGACGCCAACGCACGGCGGCGCCCACCATTACCACGGTCAATACAACCAGCGCCGCGGACTTCTGCGCCGCTCGCAGTCTTCCCTATCGTCCTCGGACGCACCTTTCATCGAGGTGGCCGCCTCGCCCAAACGCTCTGCGCTCGCCTTGGCCCACGAGCGAGAATCTCTCGTGTACCGCCCCCGAAGCCGAGACGGAGGGTCAGCAGGGTCGTCGATACCGCGACGTGTTAGCGGAGAGTCGAGCGGGAGCTCGAAAAGTAGTTTGAGCAGCGGCAGCAGCACAGGAGGCCAAGTCTCTGGAGCCAGCAGGCTGCCACGACAGCCTACTAATCATGTCAGCCGGGCAAGCATGGGTCCCGCCATCATCAGCCGATCCGAAAGCTCACTGTCTAATAAGGACAATGCCAATGGACGATACTCAGCCACGGGTGCCTTGGGACCAGCATCAGGCTTTGGGGCAGAGCAGCGCATGGAAAGGCTGACAGCTCTTGGAAGCGGCATGGGTGGCGGAAGCAACAGCCGTAATAACCGGGGCTTGGGGGGCAGTGACAGCACCCATGGCAGCAGTAGAGGTAGTGGTGGCGGCAGTGGTGGCGGCAGCAGCGGCGGCAGCGGCAGCAAGATCAGCAACCGGAGACGTACACGGCAGCCGAGCGCCGACGCCAAGTGGTCATAGGGACACCCCCGGCGACGGCGACGGCGGAAGATTGAGGGGACCAACCACAGCCAGTCGAGTCCTGGATTGGCGATAGAAAGATGGCCACGTGACACGTGACGACATGGCAACGAGCTGAAGCTGCTCCCGTTCTACTCACCTTCCGTTTGTTGTCCTAGTATTACTGCACCTGTACTCATATATAGCATTTTCATGGCGTGGCGAATGTTCATGTTCCTTTGTTCTGGCCTATCTGCAAATAAAAAAAGGAACTGCGAGAAAAGGGTACAAACAGGGGAGGGGGGTAAACGAAAGGGAACGAAAAGGAACGGGACGAAAGGAACCGAAAGGAACCGGAGGAGTAGATAGAGCCGGCGTTTGTTGGCAGGTTGTTTGCTCTTTTCTTCTCCCTAGCAATCAGTTGAGTGCGGCTTTAGCTTACCTGCAATACAAAGGTAATGCGCTAAGCTTTCGGCGCGACACGGGCACGTGCTAGCTAAGTCTTGGGCGCCATAGGGCGGGAGTGAAAGGGGGTTTTAGGCAGTAGCGCCGGCATTGGCCTTCATCTGCATATTGCATCAGTATAAGAATAAAAAAAGAATCAAGTAAGAGTCTCTTCCTTGCAAGACGTAGTTCTCCCCAGGTGGCAGTTTCTACGTCCTGAAATTTCTTTTGATTTACTTATTGGCTAGCCCTCAAGCAGCCTATTTCGTTACTTGATAGCCATGGCCGATCTGGGTCGGGCAAACGATCACAAAAAGGGCCACACAGAGGAAGAATCTGCTATAGCAGCAGAGGCGGTGGCGGCGGCGGCGAGAAAGCGTAGGGAAACGAGCAATGCATGTAAGTTGGGCCCAAAGGCGGCTGGCCGGTTAGGCACCTGTATGGAAGGCCTTGCAGCAAAGACGGGCCGAAATTTTGGGGCTACGAGATCCCTCAGCTAGAAGAAGGCTTGAGACAGCTGTTGGGCACTGGCTGACACGATGCAACATTGTTGTCTTTTAGTTTCCGAGCTCATGAAGCCCAAGAGGCCAAAGCTGATGCCGTTGTCAGGACACGCGCTACCGGCTTCTGGCTCTGGCTCTGGCCGCCGCCACTACTTCCATGGCAGCGACGGCCTCGGCGTCTACATCACCAATCCGGCGGCCTACCTACCGGACGACTCGGCGGCCGGGGGCCCGACCAGGGCTGACCCCAGCGGCACCGTCATATTCTACACTGACGACTTTGTGGCCATCCACGACAAGTTTCCCAAGGCCACGGTGCACTGCCTGCTGCTGCCGCGGGACCGGCAGTTCAACCAGCAGCAGCCGCTGGAGCTGCTCAGTCGCCGGAACGACGAGGCGTCCCGCCGGTTTCTCGCCGGCCTCCGTGTCGCGGCCGAGCGGCTACGAGGAATCGTGGCCGCAGAGCTGCGGCGGAAGCTGGGGGGCGAGAGCGCCCAGGACGCAGCGCGGGAGGCATTTATGAGGGGGGAAGGAGATGGGGACGAAGACGAAAACGAAAACGGAGACGTAGACGGAGACGGAGACGGAGATGGAGACGAGGAACCGAAAAGGCCGCCTCCTCCCGGTCGCGACTGGGCGGCCGAGGTCCTCGTCGGCGTGCACGCCCGCCCCAGCATGAGTCACCTGCACGTTCACGTGCTGTCGCGCGACATGCACAGCGAGCGGCTGCGTAATCGCAACCACTACAACTCGTTCGCGACGCCGTTCTTCGTGTCGCTAGACGCCTTCCCGCTGGCGGCCGACGACCCCCTTCTGGACCTGGGCAGCGACACGGCGTACCTGCAGAGCAGCCTGGCGTGCTGGCGGTGCGGGCGACAGTTCGGCAACAAGTTTGCGGAGCTCAAGCGGCACCTGGAGCAGGAATTTCTGTCGTGGAAGCGCGAGTGACTGACGCCGGGAGGCGGTCGCATCTGATGCCCAGGCCTCTCCCCGAAAAAGAGTGCCAAAATAGAGACATAGAGTAGAGCCACGAAAATCGGGTTAGCTCGTGAGCAATTGAGCGGCGATGTCAAACAATATCAAACAGTCATAGTGCCTATCGGCCCCTTGGGGTAGTGTATCTCTGCGATTCCGCATGTGAGTGGACGGGTTTGGTCTTCCCTTGTCGTCCTCTCTCCGTCTAGAAGAGCAGGTCCAGAGCAACCGGCTGCGGGATGAGGCATTGCGACTGGCCAGGAACAGTGCGTCAGCTCGTATCGGACCTTGTCACATATGACGAAAAGAGATTTATGTGTGCAGCTGCTGGACAAGATTAGTACTAATAAAACAGGAGTTCACAGAAAAAAAAAGCTACTAGACACGATGATTGTGGGCAACGTAGACTCTGGTGTCGTTCCCTCCCAGGCAGGCGATTGGCAGTTGGCAGGTCTGGACTTTGGCCCGGCAGCAGAGTAGCTTACATATGATGAGCAAATAGACGTCCTGGGACCGCCCTCCAAGCACCTGCTAGGCCAGAGACGGCAGCACCAGACGGGAAAGGATAGAAAAGACAGCTCAGTCTGGGCATAGCTGACTCAACCCCTACGGGGAAACGAGAACGAGTACGAGTACTCGTAAGAAGCAGTGGAATTCTGGCGGCTCGCGGAGTGGGCTGAGAGGACCGAAACGAGAGATAGTGGCTGATAGCAGGACAGGATGCAAAGAGAGTCTCGTTCGCCTCTTGGTCAGCTGCGCAAAAGCGAGCAGGCCAATCGACGTCGAGAGGACGGGCAAGCAGAGCCGTTCCAGCCAAATCCGTCTGATCAGCTGCATGTCTCACTCCAATCCGGACTGCCGGGTCCACATAGGAAAGGAATGTGCATGCAGCGCATGTTGAGCATGTCGAGAGGATGGACAGAGATTGGCAGAGATCACTGCTTGGAGGATCTAATAGCCAGAAAGTGCGCGCGTGTAATGATTTTGTTTCTTAGCTTTTCTCTCTCTTTTTTCTTATTTTCCCCCTTCCCTTATCTCAAAAGCGGCAAGCCATTGCTCACAAGGCCGAGGGGCCACAAGAAGCGCCGTCATACGGGGTAGACATCGTAAGATGAAGTGCTCCTGCAAGATTCTTGCATTTGCGGCTAATTTGCCTGGCCGCCTCTGCTCTTCTCTGCTGCTCCTCTGCTGCTCCTCTGCTGCTCCTCTGCTGCTGCCGCACATTTGGCAGAAAGTCCAGAATCCCCCGATTACGATGCAACGGTCGTATCTTGCTGCTAAACCCGGCACTTGCACCCAATGGCAGTGGCTGAGAGACCCTTGCTCACAAAGCAAGTGGCTGGCCCATCCATGGTTAAGCCTAGGGGATGTCACCGACATGCAACAAGGGGGGTCCCTGCAGAATGGGTCTGCAGGAACAGAATGGAATGCCGCGCTGTGTATTCGTAAGATACTATGAATCTTAAGATTCGAGAACATATTACTGAGTAATAGGACAGATACGACAGCGGCAGCGTCCTCGTACCCGCAGCAAGTACGAGTACTGGTAACTCCAATTCTTCCTGCGCCGACAGTTCCAGCCACGAGCTCGCAAGTCTTATGGAGCTGTAGGGCTTCTGCAGCCCAGGTGGCGAAGTGCAGTGGAATAAAAATAAAAATGTTTGATGATTAAATCCCCGGCGTAGATGGGAGGAAATACTCCGAATACCTCACAAAAATAGAAATAGAAACGGAAACAGAAACGGAAACGAAACAGACCCTGTCCAAAAGATAGCTGCTCAACAGAAGAAACGATAGCCCGAAACGAGAAAAATAAAGATATCGTCTGTGGCCAAGGCACCAAGCGAGCAACCAGGCTTTTTTGCTCCTGGTCCCAGCGCATGCAGGCCAGCCTACAAAGTGGGAGTAAGATCATGCAGCCCGTGCCTGTGGCGTGGCTTGCAGAAGCAAGATACGAGTCAAAGCAGAAGAAGCCCCAGCATTATGCGCTGCAACCTGCAGGAGGATCCCGATTTTTAGGAGGCAGCCTTCTGGAAATCCCCAGCAAAAGTCACCCAAAAAGCCACAAAAGCCACAGGAGCCAGATAGGTAGAAAAAAAAAGGCCTCCTCCTGCAGAAAAGTCATCGGTCAGGTACCAGCAGGGCAAAGGTCAATAAACGCAGGCCTGGCTATTTTCGATTGCCAACGCATCGTGCCTGATGCAGGCCCTTTACACCCACCCTTTCAGCTGGCATCTCAAGGCAGAGTCCACTGGAAGGTCCGGTGGGACTGATCTGGGACAGATGTCGGTCCGTTGATGTGCTGCCAATCCCTCACGTGCTCGTCCGACCGTCTAGATCAGCACGCCCGAGCGAAGGCGGGTGACGAAAAGGATGAGAGAAAGAGGGGTGGGAAAATGAGAGGTGGACAGGACACAGACGATCGCGACTGTGCGGAAGCTTGCCATTGGCCAAAAATGGGCGCTTTTTGCACAGCACCAGCCAATGGAAATTTAGGATCCCAGCTTGGCTTCCTCGACTGTCCCCGATACCCTTGTGCGGATCGGCGAATCATAGCGCAGCGGCAGTGACAAGTTTTTTTTTTTCCTGCTCCGTACGTCGTAAAGTTTCATCGCGGAGAACGTGAAGAACGAGCGCTGGTGTTCTGTATGGCTCTCTCGCCAGCGGCTCTGGCGATACGGAAACGTGGAAACATCGGTGTGGCTTCTGATACGCGAACGCTTAAACCGTTTTGTTTCGTCGTCGGAATGTAGACTATGCTATAGCGTCCGCCCGTCTCTGACCGGCGGCCCTTTCCTTCTTGCTACCGGCTGTTAGCGGCTGTTGTTAGCGGGAGTGTTGGTCAGGGGGACCACCGAGTTGTTTTGCGTAGGTTTGTACGAAGCGTGTACTCGTAATCTAACAGGACCCTGCCCTAAACTTTACCAGTGCCTAGCTCCACATAACGTTTACATACTCCGTGCGACGTAAGATACTACGAGTATTCCGTATGCACAAACACGCCGGACGATCGGCCTGACCTTTCGGTTTAGAGTGAGACAGACATTTGCACCGTTCGGAGAGACATGCAGGCGAGACATACAGATGAGACATGGTTGAAGAAACAGCAACCACCCCAAGTTTGCCGCCCGCACAACCCAGCGAATAGCCGGCCACAGAGTAAGACAAGAGCAGAAGTTTATTCTCGCCTTCTAGAAGCGAAGCGACAGGACTGTGCCAGCTGAAGACGTGCTGTGTTGGCACTGCAGTCTGCCAACAGATCGCGAGGCGGGTTTTTGAGACAGCTCTTAGCTCTTGTCATTATTAGCCTTGGCCTTAGCGTCGTAGTCCTATCTATGAGCTACTCGTACTACATACACTACATACTATGTACCCGGACTAGGAATGCTCGCCACGGCGCATCATACAAAGCAGCACGTCCGCTGTCTGTGCTCCGCTACTACCCGCCACTAGCACAAGCGACCTCTGCCCGTTGCAACGACGATTTATGTACAGCAGGTAGCATCTGCCAGGCGTCTGTGGGCATTTTTCATCCGCTGTGCGCGCGCGTCTCTCTCTTCCTCTTTCGCTCCTGCCGGGCATTCTTATTACATACTACGTAAGATACGAGTACGATACGGTCGTAGCTTCCTTCCTGCTTTGTGTGTCCGGCTTGTACTCTACCTACCTGTACTCGCACGGAGAACTCTGCTTCCGTCTCGTGCCTGCCTTGCGTTGCATAGGATTACCCGCCACTTCTTCTCGTCTGCAGAAGCGAGCAGGAGCGAACAGGCGCGCAGACCCTCTGTTGCCTGTGAGATATCTCACACACGAGTGCATAGAAATGCATGGTTTCAACACGGGAAGGCGCCATTGGACAGCTTCAAGAGAAATACGACCAATGGCAGCAGCGAGCCCAGCCCTCCGCCTCTCATAGGACATCACCGTATGCAGAGGCCAGGGCGCAGTCTCTGCAGGCGGGGAAAGGGCCCTGGAATCGATAAAAGATACGCCAATAAATTCCGACTGGCAAAAGGAAAAAAAGCGTAAAAGGGAAAAAGGAAAAAAGGAAAAAACAAAGCAATCCCAGATTAAGAAACAAAACAATCCCATACACAGAAACCCCACCACGGCGTCTCCACCACACCGCCAAAAAAACACACCACTCACCCTCGTCCGTCTCTGGTCTCCGCCACTCTTTTGCCTCTCGGTACCACTGTTGTCCTCCAGAGAGACGGCACCTCTGCGGATCTCTTCTGGCTCTCTCTGTCTCTCATGGATTCCTGGGCCCACTTCTAGCACATCTCTAGCCTCATCCTCCTGTTGTGTTCAAATGACCCGTCCCATCGAATCTTGGCCCTCGCCCTCCCCGGCTAAGCCTTCTCGCTGTGCCCAATCTAGACATCCAGATGCATTGCACAGCGGCTGCTGCAGCCAAAATAAAAATAAAAATAAAAGTAAAACCAAAAATGTGGAAGAAAAAAAGAAGAAGAAAAGAACCCACCCGGCCGCCAGATTATGTGTACCAGTTGTGATCACACCTGATGTGCAATATATGGCTTCCAAAACGACCGCCGGCCTCAGCGATGACAACGATGAAGACGAAGACGAGGCAACGCCACAAGGCACCGCATCTGTTCCTCGAGATCGACGTCTATTCATCACCCCACCCTGTCTGCTTTCCAAGCTGGTGCACAATACATATGACAGCCCGGCTAGTGTCTTGGAGATTCTGCTCTCTGCCTCCCCCGTCCTCCTCCACTCTGCTCTCGTACCCATGCTTCCTGATTCACACCCCCCCTGTCTCCCACCCGCGAAGGAAAAGCGGCACTTCGGAGAGTATATACTGTTGACCCGTCCACCTCCCAGGTACTCGTACTTCTCGCGTATCTCTCTTATCCTCTTCCTCAGAAAGCTACATGGTAGTAGCCCGTCTCTTCTCCTGTGCTGTCGTTCGCGTCTCGGCTCCTGTCTGCGACATTTTTACTTCTTTCTGGTTTGAAGTAGTCTTTGCCTCCTTTCTTCTCGACTTTGGCTGTTCGCACCTGTTCTTCAACGCCCAGGCTGGAGGCTTGACCACGTACCAGAAACTAACAGAGATTCCCCCATATTAAACGCCACTGAACACACCCCCTTCGACGACCACTCAGCGCTGCACACCACCCACCACCGCTATCCCGCATTGCTCGCACCCTCCTCTGTTACTTTCTATTTTTGTGTGGGAGTACTTAAACGCGCTTATTCGAACCCTCCCCCCTCACTCTATCGTCAAATATACCGTCAGTGGCCCTTCTCGGCTCTTCGCTATCATATCGTCTGTCTCTTTCGACCTTTTCTAGTCCGGGCGGCAGTTTCACCGGGTTTTGAGTGTCTCGATTGCTTTCTCTTCTCTGCCTGCTTCTTCTTCTTGTGCCAGCTTTTCTTTCTTTCTTGGCCACTTTTACTCAGAGGCTTCACTTCTGCCAGCAGTCCTAATCGCTACAACACTCAACGTCTCGATGAATTTGCACCAGGTTTGTCAATCCTTGTCTTGATAATCCTGGAACCATTTTCCCTTATTATGTTACACAATCGTCATAGACATGGCTCCCCTGCAAAGAGCCTCTCTTATTATCTGCGTCTAACACCTTGAAGTAGGGGTGGCATCGACGTTCCGATTCTTTCCAGGGTTGGTAAGATGCTGTTGCTGCCTATGCCCTTTACTCTACATTCAAAGATTTCCTTGCTAACTTCCTAGCCAAGCTAATCTTGACTGCATTACTCTCTACTGCTGAAGTATGACGCCCTATTATGTTTGATCTCTGTAGCTCTTCTCTACCTCTTGTTTATGGCTCTTGCATAAAATGGCATCTCTCAGGCCTGGTATGAGATACTCTCCAGGACCAACTAGCGGCATTCCATCTAGGAGGACAGATGGTATTACTCCACAACCCGAGGACAGTCGGCCACCATTCTCATCCGCCTCAGGACCTCGGCCAAACCCTTCGAGCAGAATACCACAAACTTCCGTCCCGCTATCTTCAACTTCAAGGCAGCCGCCTCGACTACAGCAAACAACGCACTCACGTCCTCCCCTAACACACCAATCTCAAGCATGGACTTCGGCAACCGCCTCGTCAGGGCCTACAAGGCCAGGCCCAAACGCTTTCGCCCCCCTACCCCCTCTCAGACGTACGCGGGTTGCCTCACCAGCTGCACCGGTTCCTCCAGCTGCTGGATCACAGAGGAATGCTCTCCGCCAAAGCCCATCACAGATAGCCAGCCAGGATGCCTCGAGAGATAGAAGCAATTTCAGCAAGCCTCGCAGCATCTCGAGAGAAAGCTCGTCTTCTTCGATTCCCCAGTCCCACATTCCTCTTAGCTTAGACCGTGGCTTGACCCAGAGCCCAGCAGAGCTGCACTTTCCCAGCAGGACGGAGGCTTCAAGTCCTCACGCTGTAACCATCTATCCAGAGCTCGACAGATATCGCCATGTCCAGCCGCTGTCAGCTGCAGCAACCAACCAGAGCGCAAGACAGCATCCAGATTTTCTGTTCCGGCTAGCCACCGAAGGTTTGCCTCCACCGCCTACGTCGTATAACTCGGGAGCGAGCAGTCTGGGCAGCGGTATAAGTGGCAGTCCATCCACGCGGTACTCCGAATCTCCTGGATCGTACAGCCGTGATACCACACCTACCTCAATCTCATCTTATTCACCAGGTCTGGTAATTTCTGTTCGCACCCCCGCAGGTGCAAGAGTCCGGCAGAACAGTCGGGGAAGAGCTAGCAGCTTTGGCAAAGAAGTGGCCGGCGATGCGGGCGGATTGAGCACTGGCGCGTCCGCACATCCCCTTACCGCAATCCGTGAGTCCCTCAATTCGTCGTCGTCCTCTTCCAACGGGACCGTTCGTGACGGCGACAAGAAGAACAAAAAGACAAAAACGAAGAGGCTCTCCCCTCTTCCACCGAGCCCACCGCCGCGCAAGTCATCGCAGGGATTCAGGATACCATCAGATACAGAAAGCTCTCCAGCAAAGTCGTCGCAGCAGGAACGGACCACACGGCCAGAGCGGCCACCCATGCCAACCTCTCAAGCTCGCAAGCCAGCCAGGGCGATCACAGCGTCCGCTTTAACAGCTCTTCCGAAACCGGCTTCTTCAGGGAAGCCACAGACTGCCATAGCGCCACGGCCGGTCCCTTCGTCCCGATCCGCAACTCACCCAGTACCACCCCTTCGGCCAAGTAGAGATGGAGCGCCCGGCCTGCAGTCTCAGCTGGGGTTTTCTATTCCTGTCATACACAGCAACATCCCAACAGCCCTTTCGTATGACCGACGAGCGAGTATAGGCATGGTAGCCGCGTCCCAGTCTAGCACTGCTCTTGCTCAACGGCAACAGAGGCCCCCGACGCCCTCATCAGACCCATCGCAACCGGGTCAACAGCTGCAATCCCCACCGCGTCCGCCGGTGAACTATGAACAGGCAAAGAATCGGCCGTCTATATCTGTTCCTGACGCTGTTTCTGAGTCGGAGTCTGCATCTGAGCTTGCAAGCAACGCTGTGCGGGAACCTCGCCAAGATTTGCGACAAGATGATCCGCGGCAAAAAACGAGAACACCAAGCCCCAATGTTTCTAATTTCCGGGCTCGATTCCCTTTATTCGGCCGTCGTACCAAAACATTGCCCACCCAACCCGCCACGACAACAGCAGAGGCAAAAGAAAAGCCTCCTAGGAAGGGACCTGCTGCTGGCACCGGTCATGAAGGCTACGGCCGTCTCGGGGCTAGCCGGCGGCGAAGTAATAGCGCAGGACACTTGGCTAGAGGCATTACGCTATCCCAAGAAAGTCAAGGAAGCACGCAGTTGCAAGATCCTTTCCTTCGTGACCGGTTGAGCCCGGTAATTATCTCCGGAGGTGAAGTTGTGGCCAACAAGAACACAAGCCTGGATCTGAGTCGCACCGATAGCAACACGAGTTCCAACTTCCAACGGCCAAGCTTGGATCTGCGCAATGATTCGCAGGTGTCTCTGTCGTCCCACGAAGAGCGCAATACCCTTTGGCCATCAGTCGTGTCCGGGGATGGTCGGTCGACCTCTGCATCACAGCACAAATACCGCCGACCTTCTGACAGCAGCGACTCCGAAGAAGGGCTGATTCGCCCTTCGCTCGCATACCGACGGTCTATCCAGCGTCTGCAATCGCCTGACCAGTCTCAAGTCCATCTCCCGACACCGATCATCATCAGACAGTCTCCACCCGGACCGTCGTCCTCTATCAACAGCCTTGATACTGGCATTCTGTCAGATGACTCCACCTTGGACTCCCGGCCAGGAACTGGACGAGGCCGCAAAGGCTCAGTGTCTGGCAGCGTTAAGCTCGCGCCAAAGAAGCTCACCAAAAGAGCAAGATCGCCTCGCAAGTGGAACATGTTTGGGCGCTCTCACAGCCAACCCGCTTCTATGAAGAAAGGACTGGAGTCTTCGTCAACTGTGGCTGTCACTATCGAAGCCGCTTCATCACAAGAAAATAAACCAGTTGCTTTCTACACGATGATCGATTCATCCGAGCAGGAAGATGGCGACATGGATATCGAATCTGTCCTCCGCGAGGCTCATGTCTTGCCGAGCCCAATACTAAGGCCTTCAGAAGAGCAGTCCAGGCGGGTGCTAGACAGCAGAACGGTATCAGAGGAGGACTTGCTCTTGTTGCCGCCACCGCCATTGACATCTGTACTGTCGGCACAGCAACAGATTTCCCACAGAGATGCCCCTCCGATCAAGCAAAGTCAGCTCGGTTTTTTCTCAAAACCTCAAGCTTCGCCGGAGCGAGCTTCTCTCAGCAGCACCCCACAGGCATCTACAGCACGTTCCGCACGCCCGAGCAGGCTGCAACAGGTTGGCCGCATACCAAAGGTCATCAGCGGCAGGCAGGAGCAAATATCTCCTCGGAGCTTTTCTAGGCCGTTCAACCGGGCCAGTATGGCCAGTATGGTCAGTATTCAAGTACCAGCTGCCGTCGAGGACACTCTTCGCACGAGCTCTGCGAAAGATGTTTCCTCACTAGACGCCTCGTTCAAAGCCACCCCTGCAAGCGACAGCACTGAGTTTCTTGCCTTTCCTCCTCTGCAAAACTCTGAGACGACCTCGACCTCGCGAAGCTCCGGTGCTCTTACATTTGCTGATTCCACTGCCGTTGTACCCGACCCGTGTGCTCCTTTATTCGAAGATGAAATATGGGATGAGTACGATGACCTGCTTGACGAGGGCGAAGTGTCGAGGGTATCGAAGGTATCGAAGGTTCCACTTTCGGTAGGCTCCTCGCAAGGCCTGCCTTTTCATCTCGAAGGGTCTTTGCCACTTTCGGTGAAGACGATTGCCAAACAGATGAAGCTGGAAGACGAGGCACTGGAGTCACCGACCGTGGCAGAACATCCTCAGAGTGACGAGGCAGGAGTGCAATATGGTCGCGCTCCTATTACGTCTAGCATGTACAACTTCGACGTGGCGGCCCGTGTAGATGAGACTTTTGGAAGTAAGCTGTCACCGCCAGCTGGTCAACTTCCCCCTACACCGTTCTCTGTCTCAGAGTTTGTCTCCGGCTACGGCGACCGAAGCAGCGGACCCGGAGACAAGAAAAAAGCGGCAGGAGTGCAAAGAAGCGGTGCCCTGTCTCAGCAGGATCTTCAGCAGGACAACTCTCGGCCAAATCGGGCCTCGGATGGGAGTGTCTACAGCCAAGTATCCGAAGACAATTCCCCTACTGCCCAGGTCAATCTGCGTGTCGGATCGATGACGGTGAGCAAGTGGCTCACATTTGGACATGTCCTCTTCAGTCCTGCCAGAGACGACATGGTCCCGGCTGTGAGCCCTCCCAACGGACACTCGGTTCTCGTTATCGACGGCCTCGGCAATGATGACTGGTCGTTCTATGCAGCTGAGACGTACCCAGCAGCAACATTCTTCAACATGTCTCCGCGTGCACCGCTACCTGCCGGCCATGGAAACGGAGCCAATGCCTTCCCACTTAGCCCAGCAAACCACCATCAGGTTCAGTACCTGTCTCACGCTGACAAGTTTCCTTTTCTGGCGGAGATTTTCACGACTGTTGTTTACCGGTTTCCTGCTGCGTCTCCTGAAAGCCACTACAGAAACATCATCAGCGAATCTCGCCGTGTTCTGAAGCCGGGAGGCTATATCGAACTATCTATTCTGGATCTCGACATGAACAACATGGGCAATCGCACACGCCGTGCCGTTCGCCAATTGAAGGAGCAGATTCACATTCACACACCGGATGTACACCTGGGATCCTCAGCAGACGCAATTCTCCGGCTTCTCGGAACCAAGGGCTACACGGATATCAAATCATGCCGTGTCGGTGTTCCAGCGGCAAGCGCTATTCCCCGGTCAAGCAGCGACGCTGGTACAAAAGAGACAGGAAAGGCGAGGAAAGATGACCGCAGCCTGGCCGAGATGATCAGTGACCAGAACCCGGTGGCCAATGAGAGCATCACCAACATGGTGGCTCGGGTTGGTCGATGGTGGCATGGGAAATGCTACGGAGATGCTGCCTCATCTGGTTCGACAGACAACGACGCTACTTCGACCACCAGTATGTGGGCCGACCGCGCCGTGTTGGCAGAGTGCGAAGAGTGGGGGACAAACTTGAAGCTCATGGCTTGCTATGCTCGTGTGCCGGACACCAAGAGAGTTGTCAGCATCTGAGTCGGGGGCCCATTAATGGGTGCGCCAGGATAAGGAAGATCTGGAATCGCCAATGATTTTTTTTTTCTAATTCTAATCATCCAAGCATAAATGCATACGGCAAGCAACATGGAGCGGAGAACAAGACGAAGAAAAAAAAGGGCGCAAGCCGACGACAACCCAGGCAGCATTTTTCATTTCTTAGCCGAGAGCACAAGGCAACAGAACGATACTAGCATTTTGCCGGTATAAACAGTACGGCATTTGCGAACGGCTCTCCGGCTTCACGGGGACCCATTGACTGGGGGATAGAGAGTGATCTTTCTTCTTTTCTTTCAAGCTTGCATACATTCCTCTCCCGAGGCTGTGTCTTGGGATACAGCGGGTACTTTTCAGCGTGTTGCAGACTTCTTTGACAGCGGCTCCCTTTTCCTTACACCTTGCTCTTTCTTTTCTCTTCCTGAGGGGAATAGGTTGTTTCCTCTTTACAGTGCCGGTTCATTGTGCCTCGGGTCCCCTTTTCACGTTAACAAAGCAACGAGCCGTGCGCGGAGATTGAGCATGGTACAAGACGATGACACGACAGGCAGGATGATGATGGATGATGTATTTTGCATGGCCAAGGCGTTTGCTTAGCGTTTAGCGGTTTGCTTTACCTCTTTCAGTTTTCGTATGCGTTGCCCTTTATTCGTTGTTTCATTTTATCGGCTGTTGCGTCTTGTTTTTTTGTTTTTATTTTAGTATAGTGCACAGCTCAGAAGCAGCAAAGAGATACCCCTTTTGTGGCAATCGACGCAGACATTGCAATAAAATCTGCGAATGGCACGTCTGAGAGTGACTTGGTAAGTACTGTCAACGTAGTGACGCTTTGCACTGGATTGCTTCCTAGACTTCTATTACCCTTCCCAAAAGAAGTCCTCCCAACACCGTTCCTTTGCTTTTTTCTCCATCTTTGTGAGTTACTTCAAAATCAAAACGATGTCTCCACCCAGATATAAACCAAAACAAAAAGTATTGTACATGTACGTTCCTAATAGGCAATTGCGCAAGCAGAAGAGCAAATTTGACTAGAACAGAAGAAAAAAAAGAGAAAGCCCTCCGTATTGGAGAAGACACAACGGCCGCCGCTGCTGCTACTGCTGCTGTCGCTGCTGATGCTGCAGTTCGTTTTCTTTTCTTTCTTTATCATTTTTTTTTTGCTTAGGCAGCGAAACGCTTCGCCCGCTCTTCGGCCTTCTTTCGCTCGATAGGGTCAAGGAGAATGCTCTTCTTCTTTGCCTGCCCGTTGAAGTTATTGTTGTTGTTGTTGTTATTGCGGGCGCCGCCGCCGCCGCGAGCGCCGCCACGGCCGCCACCACGGCCGCCATCACGACCACCGTTGCGGCGGTCCGATGCTGCGCGCTTGTTGCTTCTGCCGCTGTTGCCGCTGTTGCCACTGTTGCCGCTGTTGTCGCCGGCACCCTCGGCGGCCTCGGCGGCACCGCGCTTACGCGGACGGTCCGGCAGCGCAGCGTCCAGACCCTTGACGGCGGCCTTGTCGATGCCGAAGCGCTGGGCGCGCTCGGACTTCTTGGTGGTCTCGTCGTCCTGCACGATGCCGAAGCGCTTGGCCCGGGCGGCACGCTTCTTGGCCTCCTCGTCCGCGTCGGTGGCCGCGAGGTGCTGCGACAGGCCGGGCACGACGACAGCAGGCTCGGCGGCAGACTCGGCGGCAGGCTCGGCAGCGTCAGCGTCAGCGTCAGCGTCAGCGTCAGCCACCTCCTCCTTTGGTGCAGCCGTGGCGTCGCTCGCAGCAGTAGCAGCAGCAGCAGCGTCGTCGCTGTCGCCTTTGGCATCTGCTACCGTCCTGTCGGAAGCGGCAGCAGCATCTTCTGCTACTGCTGTTGCTGTGGGTTCTTCTGCCGCCGGAGCGGATGCCTCAGCCTCGTCTTTGGCCTCTGTAGCAGTCGCAGTCGCCTTTGCGGCCGGCTGCTCGTCGTCCCAGTCGATCTCGTCCTCGGCGGAGACTGCATCTCATCGTTAGCTCGAAAGAATGGGAGAGAGAGAAAAGAAGAAGGAGGAGACATGTATGATGGTAGAAGAGATAGAGAGAGAAAGAGACAAGACGAAAAACCACTGACCTTTGCTGCCCTTGCTTGATGCATCATTCTCCTGTAGGCGCGCAATCAGGTCGGCCTTGTTGCCGTTCACCGTCAGGCTGCGCTCGCTGAGAAGCTTCTTCAGCTCCGGCACTTTTAGAGATGCATAGTCGGCCATTTTTTACTTGATTATTTTTTTGGTGTCGGTGTGTCGTAGAGTTGTCGTCCTCTGTTTGGGGGTTCTTGGAGAAGGGGGGGGGAGAATAGTCAGTTGGCCGACGGCAGCTCCAGTTGCGAAGTATGCGAAAAGGTATCAGAAGAAGAAAAGAAAAAAGGTCTATCGCTTGCGCAAGGGAGACAGAACTACAAGGACGAGACAGGCGACAAAGCGACGGGACGAGATAGAACCGGATGGGCGATTGAAAAGGGAAAGCACAATCGTGGCGCTGCAAAAGGGCCTTTGGCGGGTAGGAAGAAACGACCTTGCAGCTGCCTCGTTCTGTCCTTGTTTGAGCTTTGCGAACGGACAGACGCGACAACACCCGTTTTGGGACTAGCTCATTTCCTGGCAGATTAACGATGCCGAGTCCCTATATGGCTTAGTCACTTTACGGCAAGCTAGACAACCGCGAGTCAAGATCTTTACAACGGATTAATATTTATAATTTATTGCATATATTTTCTTACTCGAGCGCCAAA